>JBANCY010000109.1:0-11325 GCA_037040045.1 Phorticella flavipennis | reverse complement strand
TTCACTAGTTAATAAAAGTTGTCAGGCGAAAGTTGAAATGAGTCTTCAGTTTTGCCAGTCAACTAAAACATTAAATGTTGCCTGCCAACTTGATGACAACATTTCGTGTGCTTAGAGGTAAACTGCAAAACGAAACTGATTCTTTTAACCAGGTGACATAATACACTTGCACGACATTTATCCCGATTTGGCGCCAAATGCCAACAAGCCAGCACACCATCATCATCATAACCATCACAGCAACAACAATAACCTTAACGGCCTGTCAGCGGCCTCAGCGTCGTCAACATCATCAGCACGACCCGCCTACACCAGCCACGCCTACTACAGCACAAAACGTCCAACGCAGCATTACAGTGGCAGCAATCCCTACAAACCCAGTGCCAGTTCCGGTTCCGGTTCGAGCGTACATCGACCCACATCCTCGAGTCTGAATAGCTGGGAACACAATTCAAATCATTTGGGCATAACAAACCACCTGGACAACTTCTTTGACGTGGACGCACCGCCAGACAGCGGCGGTGCACAACATTCAGCAGCACCACCAGCACACGAGCCACAGGCACAGCCATTTGCCGTGGGCAACGTGCTGGACTTGAATGCGGGCGAGGCAGTCGATGATTACGAGAGTGGCGCCTACAACGACGCCAGCTACCGTCCTGTGCCGGGTACTAAACCAAACCACTGAAACAACAAATTAATCTAACTAACTGTACTCTGTCTAACTGAACTATTTCTATTTCTACAGCACCACTGCAAGTTTTCCGTTTTATATGCACCACAATACACCACCAGACACACTTTTCTACACCTTTTGTCATGATATTCTTGCAGAAAGTAAAGAGTCTATCAGTTCTTATTCTCGATAGTCTCTACTTTGAATTTTTTATCAAATTTTGGAATACCAAAAATTTGGAAAACTTTCCTCTTTTAAGAGATTTTACAATGAAAATCATAATAAATTAAAAAGTAGTTCTTTGAATACAATAGAAAACAATTTTAAACAATTTACTCAGTAGCTCCTTTGAATATAACTATCCTAACCCCACTGTTCATGAACACATGAACAGGGCAAGTACATCTGCACACGACCCCCGTCACGAAGACTAGACACTGATAAGTGGGAATAGCCAGCACACATGGACCGATAGATAAAAATAGAAATGTGCATTTCCCACGATAATATGTGGCCCTGCATAGTTTTAAGATTTTCATATGTATCACTTAAGAATATATGTTGACTCAATAAAATCAGTACGTAAAGAATTCTCATACAGACCACAAGTCCCGAACACCCACTACTTATGTAGCTATAACTATGAAACTTGGTACAGAAACTGCACTTAGTTAAATTTCTTTAATAGATTAAAAAAAACTTTCGCATATCATATTCCCCAAGAATCTATTCACCCAATACACAATTCTTTCACAAAAAGCTATTAAGTCTTGATTACTCTCTGCAAGCATATCTAAATTTCGGTGCACCGAATCTAGCTGTTTATCTATTATTCTTATATATCTTATATTTCAACGTAGTTCTGCACTTTCCGCTGTTGCTCACGATATGATTTCTGTAAAATATTTTAATATATTTTTATATTTTTCTTTGTTTAACGCCCCTTCATCCTCTCTTTTCCCAGGCTGTGGTGAGGTTTATTCACGCACCAATCGCATTGTGGGTGGTCATTCGACTGGCTTTGGCTCGCACCCCTGGCAGGTGGCCCTCATCAAAAGTGGTTTTCTCACACGCAAACTGAGCTGCGGTGGTGCATTGATCTCCAATCGTTGGGTCGTTACAGCTGCTCACTGTGTGGCCACGTAAGTCTTCCGACCACATGCCCTTAAAATTATAAACTGATGTAATACTTGCAGCACCACCAATTCGAATATGAAAATCCGCCTGGGCGAATGGGATGTGCGTGGCCAGGAGGAGCGTCTCAATCACGAGGAATACGGTATTGAGCGCAAGGAGGTGCATCCACACTACAATCCCGCCGACTTCAAGAATGATGTGGCGCTCATTCGACTCGATCGCAATGTGGTCTACAAGCAGCACATCATACCCGTCTGTCTGCCACCGTCTACCACAAAACTAACAGGCAAAATGGCCACTGTGGCAGGCTGGGGACGCACGCGGCATGGCCAAAGCACGGTGCCCTCTGTGCTGCAGGAGGTGGATGTGGAGGTCATATCCAACGATCGCTGTCAGCGCTGGTTCCGCGCAGCCGGACGACGCGAAGCCATACACGATGTGAGTCGAGTGAAACTAGAAAAGGAGAAATGTAGAAAGTGATGTGACTCTCATTTTACAGGTCTTTCTGTGTGCTGGCTACAAGGAGGGCGGTCGAGATTCCTGCCAAGGTGACAGCGGAGGGCCGCTAACACTGACAATGGATGGGCGCAAGACGCTGATTGGGCTGGTCTCCTGGGGCATTGGCTGTGGGAGGGAGCACCTGCCGGGCGTGTACACGAACATACAGCACTTTGTACCGTGGATCAACAAGGTCATGGCCAACGACAACAACGCGTAGTGTTGACGACTCATTAGGAAACGGGGCTCGTCAGACAGTTTATAAGAATTTCGGAAGACTGCAGTCACCGCTCGAGTGGATGCGCAGTTGCCTGGCCATGTGATTCCTCTACGACTCGGGGTTGTTAGTGTTTAAGTAAAATGATTTATTTCTGTTTTTTATATATAATATAATATGTATGTATTTATTTTACTAAACTTTATTCTTCAGTTTGTTTATGATTTCCATATTTTTAATGAAACTCTAAACTTTTTGGTTTAGTTTTAATGATAAACCTATTTATTGCATGCATTCGCATAGAATTTCATGAATTTAAGCCTAACTTTATGTTTAATACTACAAATTGTTTAATAAAATTAAAATAATTTTAAAACATTTTTGAAGGTTGGAATTTTTGTAATTTAATAGGAAGCCTGTTAAGGGGAGTAAAGTTTTGACTGCTTTAAGTAACAAAATTTAACTGGAGTTATATTGGGAAACATAACATGGAGCCTATTCTAGTTCTCAGCATCATTTTGCTTTTCATTCCAAGCAGAGGCTAAGTCTTGATAACGGCTTCCAGTGACCAATCCGGTCAGGAGACCCAAAAGAAGACACTTTGGTCTTCTTCCACGAAACTCGTCGTCATAGCGTTAATTAATGATTAGGTTTATTTGGGAAAAGTATTAGTTAGTAATTAGTTAAACAGCATAAAACATATGCATAGGTTAAGCTTTAATAATTTGGATTGACGGCTTGGGTTAATGGAATCAAGTGGTAATCCTACGCTATCAGTACCCTAACAGCTGTCTGTTAAGAGCAGCACCCTGTTACGTCCCATATGGAGCTGCCGTACATTACAGATACTTTTGTATCTTTGAGGTACTTTTGTATCTTTAAGACACTTTTGTATCTTTGAGATACTTTTGTATCTTTGAGATACTTTTGTATTTTTGAGATACTTTTGTATCCATCAGATACTTTTGTATCCATCAGATTCCTTTGTATCTACCAGATACTTTTATCATCTGTCTGTTAATAACAGCAATACTTCTGTTAACAACAACAACCTTGATCCCTGTTAAAATCCCAACTCTCAAAACGGCCCATTTCGCCATTCTCTCCCAGCTGGGCTACCAGGCAAACAGAAACGCCCAGCAGGTGACTGTCGAAAATGCTGATCATAAAACCACGCAACACTTTTTCCATTCAAATCAGACAGCGACCTTCTGGGCATTTCTGTTCGCCTGGTGCGCCCAGCCAACGAGACAGAATTTTGACGAACTTGTTGCAACACCTGTTAAAAAGTCCATCCCACTTTACATACACGTCCCATATGGAGCTGCCGTACTTTACAGATACTTTTGTATCTTTGAGATACTTTTGTATCTTTAAGATACTTTTGTATCCATCAGATACTTTTGTATCTTTGAGATACTTTTGTATCCATCAGATACTTTTGTATCCATCAGATACTTTTGTATCCATCAGATACTTTTATCATCTGTCTGTTAATAACAGCAATACTTCTGTTAACAACAACAACCTCGATCCCTGTTAAAATCCCACCTCTCAAAACGGCCCATTTCGACATGCTCTCCCAGCTGGGCTACCAGGTGAACAGAAACGCCCAGCAGGTGACTGTCGAAAATGCTGATCCTAAAACCACTTAACACTTTTTCCATTCAAATCAGATAGCGACCTGCTGGGCATTTCTGTTCACCTGGTGCGCCCAGCCAGAGAGGCCGAATTTTGACGAACTTGTTGCTGATGATACTGCGGTACTCACATGAAGTGCTAGGATCACTGCAGCCACAGAAGCGCTTAAACAGTACGTGAGGACTGGGCTCTTTTTTTTTTTTTTTTTAAGAATTCAATGTATTGAATACAAAGCTTTTAAATAATAATAATAACTAACATTGGCATCAATGCCTGTAAGTGTGCCAACGTAACATTCGCCACAAGACCATTATGGTGCGGAGGCGTTAATATGCAGGGGTCCACTCTGGTCCACAAAAGTTCCCACAAATACCTCGGTGTTGTGTTGGACAACACAAGACGCACACAACTGTGGTCCAGAAGGCTGTCTTGAACAAGGCAAATAAAATGTCGTGGCTCCTATCTCCCAGGAACAAGCTCAGCCCCATATGGAAATATGCGCTACAGGTCTACGGCATTGCTGCGAAAACCAATCTAAATAAAATTAGAGTCGCGCAAGCCAAAATATTAAGGAAGACATGTAATGCTCCCTGGTATATGCGTACCAGAGACATCGAAAGGGACCTAATGGTACCGATAGTTGGTGACGTGCTGCAACAGCACGCGGCAAACTACATGCGAAGAATCTCTAGTCACCCCAACGCGTTAGCGAGACGTCTAAGAAACAGTCCCAGGAAGAGGAGACTCCAAAAGCACCACCCACAGGACCTTCCAATGAGGTGTCTTGTCTGATAATTAACTAATATAAAAATATACAAATGAAAATGTAAATAGTGTATATAATAGCACATAACTCAATTTAAATTTAGATTAGAATAGGATTAATAATTATTTTTTGTTACTTTAGTGAATGTAATTTGTTTTTGTTTTTGATTTATTTTGCCACGAAGGTAACAACAAACACGTTTTTAAAAATATTCAATAAATAAATAAAATTAAAAAAAAAAGTCTTAAACGTTTTTTGCTACATTTTTATGCAATGATTTTCTGAATTCCTCAAAAACCTGAAGAAAGTCTTTTTAAGAAATCAAAATGTTTCCAGAAAAATTGCCTACTTTTAAATGCTTTATATAATGATATAGTTAGAAGTCCGGTCCTTCATAAAAAAATGTATTTCAAACGAAAGACTAATGACACAAACTTGAATATTTATTGTTTGAATATTATTGCATACTTTTGAGCGTAAGTAAGCAAAGACACAAACCACTACTGCCAGTGAATAGGCAGCACTGTCAGTTGGCCTTTTCGGAGGATAGATAAAAATACAAATATTTTCAAAACAAACAAGTTAAAGATGCGATAAAATATGAAAGGGAGCGAAAATAAATAAACCCTGGCTGGAACATAAAAAAGCAAATGTTGGAGCAGCAGTAGAACTTCTTAGAAGACAAACCGAGACACACTCAAGCGGGCAACAGGTGTGGTGTGTGCACAGAATTTCTAATGATGCAACTTCCGCTGCAGGCATTTAAAGATAAAGGTAAAATGATCGACTAACAGATACGCTGGAGACAGATGAATGGGGCTAATTTATGGAATACTTCGAGAGTGTTAGAGTTGGTATTCCATAGCTAATCAACTGGTCCTATCTTATCGTAGCCATCTACAGTGTTTACTGGGTATTAAAACTTCAAGTTGCACTGATTCAACAAAGATATACAAACAAATAAACAAACATTGTCTAAATAGGCGCTTGACTTGGCTTGTCTGCGGCTTATCAAGCGCTGCCTCCCACTGTGTTTGTTCCATCTCCATTCCATTCTCGAACTCTGCTCTTACCATCCACAGGCAATGACATCCACTTCTTGACTACGGCTAGCTGCTTGGCTGCTCTTCTTCTGCAAAGAACTGGCCACAACTTGTTGCCTGCTTTGGCTCTGGCTCTGACTTTGGCTTTGGCTCTGACTTTGGTTTTGGTTTCAGTTTTGCTGGGTCCTCAGTTGCTCTGGAGCAGCGCCAGTGTCAAGGTCTCTCAAGTTCAACGCGTTTTGTTGTTGCTGCTTCGCGCTGGTTTGTTTCGACTTGAGCAGCTGCCATCGCCGCCGCCGCCAACGCCGCCGTTGCCGCAACAAACGCAAGAAACAAAGAAACAGATAACGTCGTGTTTTCAAATAATCGTACATATAATACCATATAATATTCTTAACAACAAGACGTGTCCGGACAGCAGACGATGTGCCATTAAGCCTAATTGATTAATTGATTGATTGATTGATCGATTGTCATTCAGTGATTGAAAGTGAGCTAAGCATAAACATCAACACAAACTTAGGCAGCTTTCAAAATGCATTTTTAATTATATGTGTATATTTTGATGTTTCTTGTGTGTGTCTGAGGAACTTTATAAAGTGGTTTTTATATTTTGAGAACTGTGTTAGTTTTAGAGCAAAATTTAAAGGAATGAGGCTTTTTTACAACAACAGGAGAGCGGCAAAGACTGTTTTTTAAAGGCAGTTAAGTCAATTTGTATGCACATAGTCAGTCTATGTGAACTCAGTCAATTGTGATGCAATGTCAATAAAATTTGATTTAGTTGCTTGTTTTTATAGCTTATACTATTTGCCAAATTGATTCTTTTCTTTATTTATAATTAGTTACAAGCTGTGAAATGGGTTTAACTTTAAATTGGAATAAACTTAAGGTTATACAGTTCTTGAAAACTTCATGGTAATTGGTTCTGAAAACTCATTGGAACATGCTCAACTGAAATATTTTTAAAATATTTTTTTTATACAATGTAAAAAAGTTAAAAAATGAACTAAATTTCAAATTAGAACACACTGCATAGAATCATCTCTATTTTGTCATTTTTCTTACCAAAATTGAATACAGTAAAAACTCTCTACAGTGGACACCTCCCCTCCTTTTAATGGACAAAATTTTGGGAATGGGAAAAAAGAAACATGTAAATGAACTTCCCATTGGTGCACACCTCTCAATAATTGAAAAATTTCAGGCGACCGTCGCTGTCCACTGTAGAGAAGTTTCACTGTATATGAATAAAAAATTCTTTGAATTGCATGGAAGTATATGATATGATATAATGGTCTGATCCTATCAGTTTCAGCAAATTTACAAAATAGTTCCAAGTTTCATTTCCTTTGATATCAAATTCAGCATATTATAAATAAATCACTGAAGACTTATCAAAATCGAGCTGAAAGGATCTTTGAATTATAAATTTTTTTGTAAAATTATCAATAATAGTATGCAATTTCTTATCAGCAAGTCCAGAGCCAAAGCACATACACACACATGCACACATGCCGCAACAGAAGAGCAAACACACCCACACAAAGGTGCGCAGCTTTTTGACTTTCTTAACCTGTGAACGTGCATAAATTATAACACAAACAAAGTGCGACACACACACACACACACGCACACACAAGTGAATAAAGAATGGCAACAGACTGAAAGAAACACTCATTTGCACCATGAATACAAACACACACTCCGACACACACACAGACATATTAAAGAAAAAGCCAGCAAGAAGACACCCAAGTTACCGACTTGCGACTGCGCTGCCGCTTGCTATTTTAATGTGAAAGCGCTGTTAACCCCAAACTTCAGCTGCTCCAGCACCCCGCTCCCCAGCGCCGCCGCCACCCTAAGGCAGCACTAAGCAAATGCCGCCAATCAGCTGTGGCTGAGCGCCAAAGCCAAAGCCAAAGTCGGAGCCAAAAGCGTCGTGAGAGCCTCAGCCAGGTGTGTGCCTTTGTGTGTGTGTATCTGTGTGTGTCTGTGTCTGTGTGTATGTGTTTTTGTTGTTCATTTGAATAAGCGAGAACAACAGCAACAATAACAACGAACGTCGCCTAGGCATTTGTTGTTCTCACCATTTTGTGAACTGGCCTTAATGGAAACCGTTATGCGCGCAGCGTTAACTAGCGTCGCAGTCGATGCCGCAGTCAGCAGCAGCGTCGCAGTCAGCCGGCTCTACGCATGCGCACATGTTATGGCGCTCTAAGTGCGTGTGTCTGCGTGCGTGCGTGTGTGTGTTTGTCTCTTCCAGCTACTAACAATATTTTTTTTATACTTCTTTTTTTTGCTTTTTGTAAAGCAAAATCTCAGCAACTCAGCCGACGTCGACGCCAACATCAACGTCTGCGCCAGCGTCGCAGTCAAGAGCAGAAGAGTTTGTCTTTTGGCTTTGGCTGACTTGGCCGGTCGTGTGGATCTTTTGTATGCGCGCTTCTCTCCAGACGTGCGCAACACAACGCGGTCTTTGGCTCGGTCTTTCTTGCACGGTTTCCACACAGCTTTTGGATCGCCCGCTGTGGTTGTGTCCGTGTCCGTGTACGTGTCCGTGTCTGGTGTCTTTAACTGTATCTGTGTCTCAGCGCCTTTAGAACCTGAGTTATTGGCCTCAAAATTGGCAGGAAAACGTGCAACTAAATTTAAAACAAAATTCATTTTTGTATATTTTTTGCCCCCAACGAAATTGTGAGTGTTTCGAGCGTGCGAAGAGTTCGCTTCCTTATAAATAAATTGTTGCTTCTTTGGGCATAAAACAAAAGCCCAAGGCAGCAGCCAGCCAAGTGTCAAACAAAAGCCAAATGTGAAGAAACTCATAAAAATAAATACCAAAAAAAAAAGAAAAGAAAAAACAAAGCAGAACAAGCAGAAGTTAAGAGCAGAAACATAATAATAACAACAACACAAACAACGTACAAATAATAATAATAATAATAACAGTGTGGCTCTGGCAAATTAAAAGAAATGACCCCAAAATAGTTGACAGTGAAGCAAACGCAACTCATTCAAGCATAAGAACAAAAAGTATAAAGATAAACAGAATCCAACAACAACAACAGCAACGCACGCAAGTAAATGCAAAAGATACAAAACCTTAAGATACGCATCCGTCAGATACGTGGACGCGCGCCTATAGCTGCCTCTGCCTCTGCCGCGGCTGCTGTTGCTGTTGCTCTGGGCTGCAGAGCTTAAGTAGCCTTGTGCCGCACTTTCTACCACGTACAAGTCAATTAGAGGCACACGTACACACACATGTATTAACACTCACACACGCACACACTCACACACACGCACTGTCAGAGATACGCAGAATATAGTTGCGCATAACTGCAACTAACTGCATCAGCAGCAGCTGCAGCAGCAGAAGCCGCAGCAGCCGCCTCAGTCGCAGCAGCCGTTGCAGCAACAACTGGCAAACAGAAACAAGAGCAACCACAGCCAACAACAAGTTCAAGCGCCTTGATTTTGATCAACGGCCAAAGTCAAACGAGTCCAAAGCAAAAGTTGCCTTGTGCTGGAAAAAAATTTTATTGAAATTCCTGAAACGACAAGTCAGATGCGCAGGCTCCATGCTCCATGACAAAGTTTATATACCCTAATCAAATAGCTCCAAATAAGCTTTATACATTTCGAAGCTATTTTTGCTATAAAAGTTTTATCTTATATTTTATGATATAGTTAACCGATTTCTCTCAAGATCCTTCATACCAAAGGAAAGATGTACTTGGAGATTTGAGTATTCTTTTAGTCTTTCGATTCTATCAAACTTTTAATGCCCTGATCTCAATTAAAAATTGGTATGAAGGGTATTATTCTATGTTCTTTCATACTTGTTTTACATTCCTTATATATCTACTCTTCTGAGGAAGCCCTTAAAGCTCCTACAAGAAGAACATTTAAAGGAACATTTCTAGTCTTAATTCCAGTTGTCAGACAATCTGATCTAGGAATTGACAAGATGCCTCGTCTTGGGCAGGATATTGTGTTGTTCACCAGACGAAGATAGATTGAGATGGAACGAAACACAGGTCCTGAGCAAAGACGGTTCGAAATTTTTAAAAATATTAAATTTCTTACGAAAGTCCTCAAAATAGGATTATATTTGGAAATTATTTAACGAATATGTGCACCGGCATTGTCTCGCAGATATCTTACTCTATCGGCTATATTTTTATGGCATTGTACATTGTACTTGTACATGTAATTGTACTTTTTAAGTTTGGAATCACCTTTAAAATATTCACATAGACTTTGTCCTTTTTACAAATCGACAGAAAAAATCAAAACGCATGAACTCCACGTGCGATATATGGTTCAGGAACGGATGTGGTGACTTTATCTTAAGCTTTTGAATATGAAATTTTGCAATATTCGATGATTTCCATTAATTCCTTCTTTGTGTTTCTGACCATAACAGAGAAATATATATTTTGTTCATTTACTAGCTTTCTAATACAGTTGCGGCATGTTAATCTACTTTGATATCTTCATAGCTCAAATCCTACACAATCGCTTTGACGATAGCCCAAAATATTTCGGAAACACCACTTAAAACGATTTCATACCAAAATATCGAAAGTTCTAACAAATTGAACTGAATTAGTTTTACTAGCGGCTGTTCCCATCGTAACATAGCACACTTAAAGCCAATATTAATATACCCACAGTTAGAGTATAATAAGCGGCAGCTTCAGCCCCAAGAGGCAGAGTCTTAGTACAAGTGTTTCAATTGCCGCAGCAGCCAACGAGACGCACAAAAGAACTGCTTTTCGGGCAACAACAGAACTGGTCTGCTAGCTGTTGCTGTTGTTGTTGTTGTTGCTGTTATTGAGCTGACTTTGAGTTTGGTCTAAAATGCAGAAGAGGCTCCACTGAGCAACTAAACATTGGAAGCTGCCATACGCCTTTGGCATTATTTGCATTCAGCAGCTTATTCTGGTTTTGTGCTGCAGTTGAAGCTGCAGATGCGGTTGCTGCTCCTACGGCTGCTGCTCCTACTGCCTCTGACACGCCCCCAGTTGCTCCGTTTAATTTTCTTGATAATTACAATAATTTGCATGCCACGACAGGCAATTGAAAAATTGTCGTGTACGCAGCCAGCAGGTTTGTGTCTTAAGTATTTTGTTTGCGCTTGGCAAGTTTGTGCCTTAAGTCTTTTGTTTTTGCTTAGCTGTGTGAACTTTTTTTGTTTCTGGTGTGGCTTTCTAGCGCCAACTGAACTAATGAACTCCCGCATCCCGCAGCACACACACTAAGATACACTCACACACACACACACACACACACACACACACACACACACACACACACACACACACACACACACACACACACA
>JBANCY010000108.1:0-72622 GCA_037040045.1 Phorticella flavipennis | reverse complement strand
AAGGAAAGGAAAGGAAAGGAAAGGAAAGGAAAGGAAAGGAAAGGAAAGGAAAGGAAAGGAAAGGAAAGGAAAGGAAATAAAGGAAAATTCAGTGAAGGGAAATGAAAGGGAAATGAGCAAGTGAAATACAAGAAAAAAAACTAAATTGAAAGCTGAAAGTGAAAGCAAAAAATCAAAAGCAAAAGCAATAATCGAGGAAAAAGCGAAAACGAAATGAAAATGAAAATCTTAAGACTCGGCTTGCTCGGGGCAAGAGCAGAAATTTAAGTTAATTAAAACGAAAAGCCAGAGAAGTGAAAAATTTCCGTTGGAAAAACTCACTGTTGATGTTGCTGGTGTTGTGGCTGCAGCATCGGTTGTTGCCGTTGGATCCAAGGTGGTTGCAATTGCAGTGGTTGCCTCCGGCGTAGTGACTGGCTCCGTGGTAGCCTCCGTCGTCACCGCTGCGATTGTTGTTGTTGGTATGGTGGGCAACGCGGTGGGTGGGACCACAGTGGTTGCTGCCGTTGTATATGCCGGATAGGCACTCGTGGTGGCGCCTGTCCCTGGCGTGGTATACTTGGGCTTATATATGGGATACGCAGCCGCTAAGGCAGGCTTTTTGTAGCCACCGCCACCACTTGTTGCCTCCTTGTAGGCGCTGCCACCGCCGCCGCTCTTGGCCTCCGCCTTGGCCGAAGCCTCACCGCTGGCAACGGCATAGGCATAGGAGCCAGCTCCGCCGGGTAGCTGCCCGTACGGCTTGTTGTAGTCCGGACCCGCTCCGCCGTAGCGATAATCATAGGGCGCCGCATCGTACTGACTGTAGGAGTAATCCTCATAGGCCTCGCCATAATATTGGGCAACCGCCACGAGCGCCAGGCTGGCCAACAGTGCGAAACTCAAGGCGGACATGTCGAACTGTGGCGCGACCTCAGCGTGGCAGTGGCATTTATGGACAGCCGGACACACACTCGGTGGTGCTCCATATTCATGCACATAACAGATGCTACGTAGTAGTAGAGGGGCAGGGGGATCTCTTGTGCATATCGGAGCACGTGATTCATGCAGAAGCTCGACGCGCTGCTGTCTTCATTTTTTACTCTTCCATCGGCCGGTCTGCTCCAGCTCCGGCTCGGGGCCCCACTTATCGGGGCTCTACGTGCAGTTTGCTAACGATTGCACATTAATTGCGAATTCTAATTACGCAACAAATCGAATCAAATAACACTGGAATACGTTTCGCACTGGGGAAAAACAAGAGAGGAAGGATTATTTGCGGCACGCCGAAGTTTTTATACTCTCATTTTATGCTACAAATAGAACTGGCAACGAATGCTTTCAAACTGTGTGGCAAATATCTATCCAATAGCTTGTAAGTCATGATATATGAGCAAAATGAACTTTTAGTTGTATGGCTCCTAGAGAATATAGTAGACTGATCCTACTGAAATTTAGTATAGCAAAAGATATGAATAAATTTTAAGTGTACGTAGAGTTTCAATTTAATAGGTTGGAAAACTTTGAAAATTTTGCACATTAATTGCGAATTCTAATTACGCAACAAATCGAATCAAATAACACTGGAATACGTTTCGCACTGGGGAAAAACAAGAGAGGAAGGATTATTTGCGGCACGCCGAAGTTTTTATACTCTCATTTTATGCTACAAATAGAACTGGCAACGAATGCTTTCAAACTGTGTGGCAAATATCTATCCAATAGCTTGTAAGTCATGATATATGAGCAAAATGAACTTTTAGTTGTATGGCTCCTAGAGAATATAGTAGACTGATCCTACTGAAATTTAGTATAGCAAAAGATATGAATAAATTTTAAGTGTACGTAGAATTTCAATTTAATAGGTTGGAAAACTTTGGAAATTTTGGCAAAATATAATAAATATTGTATGGCAGCTCTATTATATAGTAAAATTTTCTGTAACCATGAAAAATAAAGAATCTTAATTGTATTCATTCATTCATTTCATTCTAATAACTTGTAAATAATATGATATATGGGCAAATTCGACTTTTTATTTTGAGGCTGCCACATTATATATGAATCCGATCGTGTTGAAACTGTGTATGCCAAGAGACAAAAACAACTCCATGTGTATGTACAGCTTGAATCCAATAATTTGTAGAACATAAGCAGCTATATGATATAGTAGTCCGATACTATCAAAATTTGGTGTTACCAATTGGTGTTTTAGTTCAATAACTTGTATATAATATGAAATATGGGTATATCGACTTTTGGTTAAAATCTGATCTTGCTAAAACTTGATATAGCAATATACAAGAACAAATCTTAAGTGTTCGTAAAGGTCCAGTTCAATAGGTTGATAAATGTAAGAAATTTTGCCAAAATCGAGTTTTAGTTATGAGGCAACTATATCATATGGTGGTCCGATACAGCTGCTATCGAAAAATCTGCTAAAGGATAACAAAATTAGGTTGTGTACCAAATTTTAATCCACTGACGGACATGTTCCTATAGATAGGGTCCTTTCCGACTTCTTCAATGCATTACAAACTTCTACCCAAAGTGAATATACCATCTGCTTCGAAAAGGGTATAAAAACAACCTCAGGCAATCCCCAAGCGACCTCCTAAAGAAAACTCCAAACAAAATCGGTTTAAATTTAATTTAATTTATATCCAGCTTTGGCTTATTTCCAGTAGTTACCGAGTTGTTGGGGTTTTGAATAGAACAATTGTCCTCAACTGTCATCAAACCTGGCAACAAGTTGTAAACCGCAACAGCTGCCAGCTCCTGTGTCGGTTTCTGTTTCTGTATCGGTTTCTGCCCCAATGAGCCCCGAGTCTTTCCCAAGAAGAAGAAGAAGAAGAAGAAGGAGAACTATTTAAATGCATTCGCCATTCTCCAGCAACAATTCATTCCTTCACCTCCTTCGTTGCCCAACTAGCAACATACCCCTTTTCGCCCTTGCCACCATCATCCGCCCCGTCGGCCCCACAGTTGCCACCGCTCATCACTCAAGGCGGTGCAGCACCACCCATTGTCAGTTGCATGCTTCGCCCGCTGTGCAACTGTTATAAGAAACAAATTCCAGTGCAAGTTCCAACTGATAATGAGACTTTGACGCAGTTATACCCTGTAATGCTGTGTCTCAAAGATGATAGTTTACATGTTGCAAGTCAAAAAAATCAAAAATACCAAACATGTTGAAATTCTTAACAAATTTTTGGTGTTAATTACCAAAATGATTGACTGACTATTGATTGACTGAATTAATCACTGATTGAAAAAGTGACTACGAGGCTGTGTTAGCGTGAAAGACTTCAATTGGAAGTGTTTAGCTAACAGACTTAATGATTGATTATTAATTCTGTAAGCTAAGCGCTCTAGCAATCATATATTCAATATAATCGATTAGACAGTCATCCAATTGAACTTTAATTATTCACTTTGCGCTGATCGAATTGAATGTGTAATAAGAAAAATGTTTGATTGACGAACTTCAATAATTGTTTGACAAACTGATTGTGGAACTATATGGTGCATATTTGGCTTGATTGAATTGATTGATAGACTGGCTAAAGATTAGAAGAGTAAAGGATTAAGTGCAAGACAAACAGGTTAATAGAGAAGTTTATTGAGTGTGTGGTTGACTGATTGATTGATAAGATGAGATAGTTGTTCATTCGGTGTGTAGTTGACTGATTGATTGATTAGATGAATAACACGTTGGCGGTGTATTCTTGACTGATTGATTAATAAAATTAGTAAAAGGTTAAATGCTTGATAAACAGGTTGACAGAGTAATTCATAAATTGAGTAGTTGACTTTAGATGAGTGATGGATAACTTTACAAGTTGATTGAATGGCTATTTTGCTAATTTGGACACTTCATTATGATAATGCAAACCAGCTGCTTTGTTGACTGATACCCCTCAGTCATTTCCAACCAATTTATATCTAAAAACTTTGAAGGTTATTTGCAATTTCCGCGCGATTGATCAAAAGCTTTTCCGCAAGCTCCTGTTTTTATGACTTTTCTCATATTTTGAAGACTTATCCCTATTTGCATTTTCCCCACAAACAACAATATGTTATTTATTTGCTAAACCGAAGCAATATGACTTACCCCGCAGCTATAAGTAACACCTACCGTCGGTATTACGAGGCTTATCCCACTTGGTAAGCAAATAATTGCAGGGTTATATCCAGCCCAGAGACACACCTCCTGCCACACATAACCCAAATTGCGTGACATAATTATAATTTCATACGCGAAGGTACAACAGGCCCTCGCCCCGGGTGGTGTCAAACGGAGAGTCGAAAATATGGTTCAAAAATGTTGTCGACAAACAAAAACATACTTGGGAGACGTGACCGAAAAACCATTAGTTGGGGGTGTTTTGACTTTTTAAAGTTTGCCAAAGATGTTACCAAACTGTGGAAAACAGCTGAATACATTTTTCTTTTCACACTTCAACAAGACATTACCAATCAGTCAGGCTTTAAGTCAATCAGTTCGTGTTTAGTGTTTAGTTTAGTGTTTTAATCAATCACGAAATTGTTGAACCCACGCGTAAAGAAATTCACTCATCTTTGGTCAATCATTGAGTTACTCATTTAATCGATAAGCAGATTTTCAGTAAATTCATAAGCCATTTGACCAGTCGTTTAGTCAACCATTACTATAATAAGTCAATCAATGATAAATAGCCTAGACATTAGACAGACATATTATTTAGTCAGTCTATGATGGAAACACTTTCACATAAACTTAACCAGTCATTTTATAAACAGTGAGACAGTTAATCAATAAGTATGCCAATCAGTTGTTCAGTTAATCTTGCACTTGGTGTATCAATCATTTACTTCAGCTTAACATAACTCAAGCATGCTGATTAATTCCATCAATTTGACGACTGTCAGTCAATTCATGAGCTAGTTGATCAGTCAATTAGTTAACCACTGTCATAATCAGTCAATCAATCAAAGTTTTGGCAAGAAATGATAGATACTTCAGACATTTGTGCACCAATGATTGTATCGTTCATACCTAAGTCATACAATAATAAAAACTTCCGTCATTTCAAAGACTTGTTATTCGTTAGTCAATGATTGTAGCATGTTGAACTTAGCCAGATATTCAATCAGTCAATCTCACAATTTGACAGCTAATCAATAGATGCATCCAACAGTTGTCTAGTGAATCTTGCACTTTGTGTTTCAATCATTAATTCCAGCTGAGGCTAACAGGTTTTTGCTCAATTTGTTGGTCAGTCAAACATGTTGTCAATCAATCTTATTGCTTATCAAGCAGTAGATGAGTTAAGCAGATAGTCAATCACTTCGATTGAAAAGGTCCAAAATGCAAGATGCGGGAATGAGGATAGTGCCAAATTTATGCATTAGACAGATTTTTCTGTTGGTGAAAAATGTTCTCAATCTTGCACGTGGTATGCCTCTTGTTGCAGCGATTTTTAGTTTACAGGGTATTACAATGCGTGGGCACGCATAACCACACTCCCCTCACACACACACACACCCACCTACACACACACGCAAATGCCAGACACTACGTTAAACAATTGATTGCAACTTGTTGCTTCATGCCCCACTTGCGATCCACTTGTGGCATCCACTTGGCCTCCACTCGACATCCACACACAGCGTGCGTAGCACAGTTTCGCCGAGTGTCGGCAAAGCAGTGCCGTGGGCCACAGGCGCACAGCTGCTGGGTGGGTGGTTCGGTGGATCGGATTGGGTCGGGATTGGACTGGATGATGGACACGTCTCGGTTGGCCCAAAGGAACGCGCTCCGCTTGCCTCATTTGGCAACTTGACTTACGGCCGAGCAGTCGACTGGCCGCCTGCTAAAAAGATTTAGATTTCCTTGGCTTTTCCTCTCGGCCAACGGTTCGTATTGGAAACAGTTTTCTTCTATCTTTTTTTTTTTTTTGTGCTCTTTCGGGTATTTGTGATGTGTTTTTGGCGCCAGATAAATAACGAGTATTACGAATTTTGTTTAAATAAATAAACAAAGGTGAGGAATATACAATATAATAAAAGTTCAGACATGTAAGTGATTTCCGTATGGCTGGAAAACTGTGCACAGTTTTTCAGTTTTCAAAGTTTTCTTCGCAAATCGGAAAACTGTTTACACTCATCAGGCAATCGGAGGAATTTCATATAAAATTTCAATATCAAAAAACTTATTTTAATAAGCGAATTTTGTTTATATTTAAGAAATATTTTTGTATTTTTTCTTAACATTGTCTTACGAAGTGCGTGTTCTTTTTTTTCCAAGAGGAGAAACAACAATTAATGAAATTTGATTAACTGTTAATTAGTGCCCAAATCAAGATGACTAAGAGAAAAAACTAAGAGAGTTTGGCTGAATTTTTGATACACTTACAGAACGTTTCTTGGGCAAACAGAGAAACACAAAATTCGTCTAAATTTTTATAGTGAAACAGTTTTGTTTGTCTTCTGATTTGTTTATCTGAAACACAATTTTTAATATTTTCTGATTGTTCAATAACAAATTTACAAATTTAAAGAATGTAAAAAATAGGATATTACAGTGAAATTTATTTTATAGAAATTTGTAATACATAATCAATACTTTAAACATACATATTTATTTCAATATTTTACTGATAAAATAATCCCAATTTTATTTGGTTCCAATATAATAGGTATTAATTCTTAGTAAAACAAATGATTTTTCTTTAAAATCGGTTGAAGTGTTGTTTTCTTTTTTGATTCAACTTGAACAAAAAATCATAAAAAGTAGCTTTCTGAAAACGCTCTTCAATATTTAAGAGTAGGCTAAATTAACCGATCCGTCTCTAGCCAAATTTGTAGATTCGTAAACAGATAGTAACATTAGAATTATAGGTACGTCATGTTCAAGTTGTTTTCCAAAAACTTGAGCAAAATAAGTTATTTTCCTTCACCTTCTAAAGGGGAACTTCATATAAAAATTGCTTTTAATATAAGAAAACTGAAACTATGTGAATTTCGATAGAAAACTTTTCGACAAAAATGTTTTGAAAACCTAGAAAAACTTCGTTTTCGAACGTTGTTTCAAATATCAGCTGTACAATATGGTCATTCGATTTGATTAGGAGAAGCAGCTTTACCAAAACGCAGCGAATAGAAAGACAGACAGACAGACAGACATATAGACAGACATATAGACAGACAGATAGACAGGCAAAACTTCTGCCAAAATGCACGTAGAAAGGTTCAGAGGTAGAAATAGGAGCCTACACATGGATCGCATGTCAAGTGAACAGATTTTCGCCCATCAAATAACAGATTCAAATCCGTTGCCAGATAGACTGACCGTCAGATGGAACAGTCAGACTGACATACAACCCGAAAAAGGAGGTAGAACTCCCTCAGCGCAACGTTCCCACCGTCCTGCACTCTACTTCTACAGACACGCCCACTTGTATGCAACAGACACACACACAGACAGAGAACCCAACAAAATTGGAATATCCTTTGCCGGGGGAAAAGTGAAACAAAAACTGCCAGAACAGCATCTAATCAGCTAAACAAAATGTTATATCCGGCGTAAAAGTAAAGAGCTTTCTGCACGGTGGCAAGGAAATTCAGTTCATTTGGGCAAATATGATATGATTATAATGACAATAATTGGAAATGATTATACATTGAGAAATTTTTAATAGAGATTTTAAGTATTCGAGGGTATAAAACTTTAAAGTGTCTTACAATTTAAGGAAATGTCTTGGAATATTTGTCTAACAATAGGAATAGACAAAACATGGTAGTTTCTATGAATTTTGTCGGTATTCAATAGATAGCATGCTTATGTATAAAAAAACACAACATAACGATCGACTATTTCACTTCAAAAATCGTTGAGATACAAGCTAGTCCCTAAGTTTTTGAGCTTTCGCAATGGAATTTTGCACATGGCTATGTTTTTTTGGTTTCTGCAAAATTTCCCCATGTTCCCGAAGTTTTTTATGCAATTGCAAGTATCTTTATCATCTAACGCTTCGCTGAAATTCATAAGGGTCATTATATCGATTATGTCCATAGCTCAAATGTTTTTTTCAACTTAAATTTTTCATTCTCTTAGGGATCTATCCCTCCACAAAATTTCAAAAGGATTACACCAGTATATCATATAGCTGCCTTAGAATCAAAAGTCGGTTTTGCTCAACCATCGTACATTCGAATTTTACGCACACCTAATCAATTTAACTATCCACCGATTCACCGAATTTCATAGGGCTTGGAATATTATATATATATACCAGCCATATAAAGAAAGGCCGAATTTACCCTATGTTTTTTATGCGAGTGATTTGAAATTTCATCCATGTTAATAAGAAGTCCCGAACTATTATATTCTTATATACAATGCTTGTATACAATAAAAATATATTAAATATTAATATAATATCATAATAATACAATAATATACAATATAATATATAATATACGTACCTAAGATAATCCTTTAGTACCTGTTTGGGCATAATTTCTTCAAATATTTTTTTCGACTGATAAATCGTGTTTTGGTACTTTTAAATTTCAAATTTTAGTTGGAAAATTACTCGTTTTTAACCACTGTGCAGGATGCTAAAAATCTTTAGGTCAGTCGAAGAGGCAGAAAATATGAAGCCAGGCACACACACATACAGATCCAAATATATAATTGCATATAATAACTTATATATATATATTGAGCTTCCCTCCCCCATCGTTCCCTCTAACCAATTACCCATCTAAAATTTGCTTAAACAACACTTGCAATAGGCAAACTCATCTATTATTATAATTGATAAAAAACATAGTAAAAGAAATCAAATTCTTTATACGATTTAGAAACAGAAACATGTCTGTCGGACTTAACCAAGCATGAATCGATTTGCTATGAAAGAATTGAGAAAAGCACTCCTAATCTCAGTTGGAAAATCTTGGGGCTTTTCCTTAAAAGTATTTTCCTTGTTGAAAATTTCACCAGCTCTCCTTGGCAACATCATTAGGCACATTGACATCAAATGGGCGACACACACACACCCTCTGCTTTCTATCTGCCACACCCAACGCCCCGCCTGGGGGCAGGCACCATCTAGGCGCAGCGTCCAGCAGGCCCCGAAAACAATCGGGCTATATATTTCCCGTTAAACGGGAACAATTCATCAAGTGTCACTCGGTAATCAGCATTAAGTATCCGACATGTGCACATCTAATTATTTCGCTACCAATCCCCAAACGGGGCAAGGGGCAAAGGGCAGGGGGCACGTGGCATGTGGCAAGTGGCAAGTGGCAATACCATTTTCACATCCTTCGATTCCAACCAATCTATTCCGCTCGGTTTTTGGCAATTTTTCATCTTTTTCGAGGCGAACAATAAATTTCAATTCCCGCTTAATTTATGCAACGAAACGTTTCACTTTCTCCCGAAAAAACAAGAATAATAATTTACATTGTCTTTTAACATCTTTTCTCTTTTTTCCTTTTCGTTTTTATTTATTTTGTATTTATTACAATACAATTTATGGAATTTCTTATGATTTAGGAACTCTTCAGTTTAATTAGGTTTTGGTTCGAAAAAAACGAATTTAAGGGGCAATTGATGCGCTGCGAAAGTGCTTGTAAATACCCTGTAAAATGGGGTGGGGTACATTTTTTAAACTGGCAAAGTTTCACGACGGGAAATATAAGAAAATGGTTATTATACCCTGATTTCAATTAAAAATGCTGTGCTAAAATTATGGAATATTGTATATATAAGTTTTTCATCATTATCTTCCAACATATAATAGTTTTATCTAAAAAACATAGTTCTTAACATAATTAACATATTAATTATGAGGGTTATAAATTTATAAGTATTTTGTGAAGCTATCTAGAAAATTTCAGAGCAAAGGCTTCACAAGCGCGGAAGTTATATAAAGTAGAAGAGGCCGAAAACGGGCCCAAAAGGAAATATATAATTGATCCCAAAAACTAAACAATTATAGTCACAATTTTCTTATATTTTTTTATTAATAGGCTAGATGAAAATAAATTAAAGGGTGGTTAGATAGAGGACATAATTCTAAAGATAACTTTTGAGGGTCTTCAACATTTTCTTCTAATCTTTACAAACTTTACTATTACTTTACTATTTTTAACGAAAAGGGTATAACTATTTCTTATAAGATTTCTTAGTTTAAATTTTAAATTAAAGGTCATAAATAATTCTACTTAAACAATCATTCCAAAGCCTTTAGCATTCCCACAATTGAATGAAACACACCGAACTAATCCCATAAATAACTGAATTCTCAAGCCTCAAGCCTATGAAATATGATTATGTCACGCAACAGTAAATTTTCCACCAAGTATCAAAAAGATTTTCTCGCCTTTTAAGGGCTCAATCTGGCCCAAAAGCCCGGTTAATCAATAAGTAGTTCCCAGTAAATTGTAAATTGTAAGCCTTAAGGCAATAATACAGCATAAAAAGGAAAAAGTTAGGATACGTTGAAGACTTTATACTCTTTTCGAAGGTATGAAATATATAATGACATATTGTATATAAGAATGGGATGGATGAATTGACTACTTATTGAACGTGTCCGATATTTTAATACAATAGCTTGAAAAACATATGAAATATTAACTGAATTTTAGTTATATTACAACTAAGTGATATTATAGGCTTTGTAGGCCGATCCTTGTGAAATTTTGTGGAATGATAGATAATAAAGGAATATGAATGTGTATTAAATTGGGATGCATTTGTTTGAACAACTAGGGAAATATGGAGAAACCCGACTTTCAGCTGTATGAAAGCTGATGTTGTGGTTTTAGGATAATAAAGTAAGGCTGTGTACCAAATTTCATTATAATAGCTCAAAAGCGATTAATCTGAATATATAGCTATGAACAGACGGACACATGGACGGTCAGACAGAGAGACAGTCCCCTGACCATTCCGAAGTTAACTTTTGGAAATCTCCGATTCGTCCTTCTAGGCACTACAAGCCTCTGCACAAATCACAGCTACTCTTTTCTTCATAAAGAGTATTACAAATGAAAAAGGAAAACCTTTTTCCATTTTCAGAATTGTGGAAATTGTCACAGAATATGCATTTGCCCCCAACGCCCCCGTCCCTCCCCAGAGGAAAGAAATATACATTTTGTAGTTTATTTTTCCACATTTTTCATGCATTTGAAATTTTCATTTGCAGCTCGGAAAAAATAGGGAAAAATAAGGAAACAAACCGAAAGCAAAGTTCGCAACGCAAAGCGACGGAGCAAATGGCATTTAGTGCTTTAGCTGCCCGTGGGGGAGTCCCTTCTGAGTCCTCCGGGCTTGCAGCTTAACCTGTCCACTTGGCAATTACAGCGAATGCAACAGCTCCCCGCCCCCGGGGAACACCCAGAAGCTGCCCAACTGCCCAAGTGTCCAAGTGTCCGGCTAATGCTTTTACAGATTTCTACGGCAGTCGGGACGCATCCTTGTGGCAGGACGTGACCAGGACCAGGACAGCACGTGGCAATATGCGCCATGTTGCTATTGAATTAGGACACATTAATTGCGGCTCATAAGAAGGAGGAGGCGACGCGACGCGCCGCCCGACAGTCGCTAAGCCTGGCGGGAGGCGCCTCCTCCTTGCACCTCTTCTAGGTATCAATCCCTTCCTGGTGGCCACCACTGCGTCAGTGTTGGCAATTAATTACCCCGCAGCTGGCCAAGTGCGGCATTCACATGACAACAAAGACATTTAACTTGATTACACGACACTTTGCTGCAAGCTGTTGTGGCTCTTGTGGCAGTTGTGGCCGCTGTGGCCGTTGTGGCTGCCACAAGCTGCAAGTTGATTCAAATGATGCCCGTGATTCGTGTTGTGCAAGTTTCCCACTTCAATTGTTAAAGCAGAAAGTTGACTTAATTTGATCAACTCGGAAATGTCAAAGGGCTTCCGCTCCTCGGTGCAATTGCACCTGCAATCGGAACCAGCGCCAGCTTTAACCATCTAATATTCTATCTGATTTTCTTTATATTTTTCAGTAGTTTTATTTGCAATATCTGAATAGTAATTCATTATATCGGGGGACCAGTGGATAGCGCACTGTTTCGCCAAGCTTTAGGTGCGCGTTCGAGTCCCACTCATTTCGAAATCGAACAGAATTTTAACATGTAAAGTGAAAAGTCATATGGGGGCATATTTCAACATATCATAACTTGGTCAAAACTGCTCCGATTTTGACTTGTTATACCATTTAGTTCATGGTTTTTGAATCCAATTCGTTCCACATTCAAATTTTAGTAATTTCGTGAAATCATATTTTTTCGATTTTTTTGGATTTTGAAGTAAGGGTCCCCCCTGTGTTTTCAAAAATTTTTGAAAAATAAAAACTCAAAATTTTAACTTTTTCCCATTTCTACGACCAAAATTAGCAGAAAAAACTTCTTTTAAACTTCCGCAAATGAGTTTCATTTTTCACCAAAAAATCGGCCAGAAATCGAGTAAAATTTTAACATGAAAGTGAAAAGTCATATGGGGGCATATTTCAAACTATCATAACTTGGTCAAAACTGCTCCGATTTTGACTTGTTATACAATTTTGTTCATGGTTTTTAAATCCAATTCATTCTACATTCAAAAGTTTTTGATTCGTGATATGATATTTTTTCGATTTTTTTGGATTTTGAAGTAAGGGTCCCCCCTGTGTTTTCAAAAATTTTTGAAAAATAAAAACTCAAAATTTTAACTTTTTCCCATTTCTACGACCAAAATTAGCAGAAAAAACTTCTTTTAAACTTCCGCAAATGAGTTTCATTTTTCACCAAAAAATCGGCCTGAAATCGTGTAAAATTTTAACATGCAATGTGAAAAATGTCATATAGAGGCACATTCCTGCATCGATTTTGACTTGATATACCATTCTGTTCAAGGTTTTTGAGTCCAATTCGTTCTACATTCAAGTTTTTGTAGTAAGGATGATAGATAAGGTATGAAATTTATGCTAACATCGAACCCGTCATTTTGGCTAATAGACAAGTTCTACCGTCTCGTGGAATAGTTGTATATCTTTAGGATATTAAAAATTGCAGATCTCGGCAGAGATTTTCAGCTTTTGGAAGCTTCTCTCCCATACTCTAGTATATCAGGCGAGCCTTACTACAATTTCAAGACCTGTAGAATTCCAAAAGGGCTAACTGCTTCCTCCCCCATCTTTAGTTCCTATGCCATTTGTTGTTTGCTCATAACCCAAAAAGTTGTTTAAAATTGGTTTATTATCATAGACCAAAGTTTTTGTTATTTTGGGCGTTTCGGATTACAATTTCTACCGGGGACTCGGATAGTTCTGTGTGTGTTTTGTACGTTTGTAAAGCCCAATCAAGTGGAACAGGCTTTGATTAAAAATATTTTCGAACAAAGTTAGTTTAGGAGCAGTTAGGCAGGAGTAGAAGATAAAGTACAGTTCACTGGAGCATGCGGCATGTGGCATGTGGCATGCGTCTGTTTGTTTAAAGTTGTTATTGTTGTTGTTGTGTCTGTGGCATACAATCGTCGGCAAAAGGCTCTGCGAGGCGCAGCTGCAGATCTGAAATTTAATTACAAACTGCGATGCCCGAGGGCAAAACGCTCGAATGTGCGCCATTAATTAGACAATAAACTGATTTATTCGAATGCCGCTGGCAACTCTTAACCAGGTACCCTTCAACGAGCTGGCAACTCGCTACGCATCGCAACACATCGCATCGCGTGGCAACGCCCGCTCACCTGCATGCTGATGTGACGAGGCGTGGGACTCGCATGTCAACAGCTCGGGACAAACTGTCAGTTTGTCATTTTTTCCGTTTTTCAGCTTTTCAGTTTTTCAGCTTTTCAGTTTTTCAGCTTTTCAGTTGTCAGTTGTCAGCTCAATTAATGCCCTCAGGGCAGAGCAACAGTTAAACCTCTGCAGCAGTGGCGTGCGGCAAAGGGGTAACCAGGAGGATCCAAAAGGGTCAAAGTTTGTTCTGTTTCCAAAACCATTTCGAAAGCTAATGGCAACGCTCACATGGACAGCAGATGGGGTCAAAAGGTTTTGGAACCAAAAAAGTTAAAGCCAAAGACTAAATTTCTTCGAAAATGAACCCATAAGTTAGGATGGTAAAACTGAGTAATCAGATGAAAATTCGTTTTCAAAGACAAAACTCAAATCTTTGCTACTGAAGTGTGAAGTGCGCGTAAAATGGGATACGGAAATTGCCTAATCCATATAGAAATACCAGCTCTAAAAGTCTATCCTTCATTGGAAAATTGGAAAAAGATATATGGTTATATGGCAGCTGTATGATAGAGAAGTCTGATCCTTATGAAATTTGCTAGAGCGGCAGATAAAAACGAATCTTGTGAGTATGTAAGTATGCAGTCCAATATATTAAATAACTTGGGAAATATGGGCAAAGCCTATTTATGCTTATATGGCAGCTATATAGTGGTCCGATGCGATCGGTTCCGACAAATGTGCTGACGCATAACAAAAGAAGGCTATGTGCCAAGTTTCATTACGATAGCTCCAAAACTGAGGGACTAGTTTACAATCATACAGACTTTTGGAGGGTTTGAGCGGATGTCAAAGATAGACATCAGCAAGGGTGAAATTAAGCCATATTCCACAATTCATCTGCGATAAAGGCGAAAATTCCCTGTTACCCATGTGGTAATATGAATACTGTCTATGGTCCTGAAGTCCCGATACTGTAACAGCTAATCTAGTGTTATTTTCGTTCCGTAAATCGGGAAGAAAAAGATAATATGATAATGTGATGGAAATCGTCGAGTCTTTTCCTTAAAAAAAGGATAACTAAAAAATGTTAAAAGTGTTAAATGTTAAATGAATAGCAAAAGTGTGAAAACTGTGATTTACGCATAGGACAAAGTGCTCAAATGTGCTGAAGATGAATGCCAATATAGTTAGGAGCGGTTTCATGTACGTCTATATATATCGTTTTTCGTGGAATTGCAAGTGCAATATTTGGACTGGTGGGCGGCAAATTGGTCTCATGGACTAACCTGGTGGGTTGCCAGTAAATAAAAATAACTTTCATGTGGATGGTGCAACTAGCCCCCTCTCGGGAAGCAAAGACCCCGCCAGGCCACTGCCTGAGCTCTACCGATGTCACGCAGGAAAACAGTTTGTAAATGAATTTTACTGCCGCACTAAATATAAATCTACAACTTCCCCTGTCAACATCATGCAATGCTTTGCTATATGCACCTGACATATACTATATATATTATATATATTTTATTTTTTATTGAATTACATTTGAATTTAATCCTTGCATTGTTGCAGCCCGTTGAGAGGCTTAAAAAGTTTTCCGAAGCAAATTCAATTATGAATTTATCGCTTCAATGGATTGAGAGAAAATCGAATCAATTAGACGGACTTTGTAAAGCCTGAAAAAATAAAACCTTAATCAGACTACCAAAGGTTATAGCAACTTTTTTCTGACCTTGTGCCCAGCCAATTTGTGTCAAATTCATAAAAAGAAATATTATATTTCAGCGCCCGAACCTAACATATTTGATTATTATGCCTTTTCTTTGCCAACAGTTTTGGCCGTAATAAGGTTCAGTTTCGGCCCGCAGGATGCCCGTGACGCAGCCGCAGGATAACCTGCGTACATTTCTGAGGCATTTGTATGCCGATTGCGTGTATCGCTATCAAAATGATACAGCAACGGGACAGGCAACAGGTTAGATGCTTCTACGAGCTATTTGCACAGTGGCGCCACCTACTTGTCGTTAGAGTTAACCCTATTTTCCCCCTAAACTCGCCCCATAGACACTGGCGATGCTGCTGTTGAGCTGCTCTCGACGAATTACTTGGAGGAGGCCGTGCTCAATGAGGGCTCCATTGATATGCAGGAGGTGGATGAGCAGGCGGCCAGTGACAATGAGCTCTATGCCACGGTTCTGACGGCAACAATGGCCACAAATCAGCATTCCATGAAATACGGCAACAACAACACGTCGGAACTTCTGTATTGTCCTGTAAATTTTGATGGGTATCTCTGCTGGCCACGCACACCAGCTGGCACCGTATTGAGTCAATATTGTCCGGATTTCGTGGAGGGTTTCAACAGCAAATTTCTGGCACACAAAACGTGAGTTCAATAGAAAATTCTTCTTCAAGTCAAATTCATTTGCATTTTCATATATATATGCTATGGGCCCCAAAGAAAAAAGGTCATCTGTGCAGATTTCATATGTAGCACATGTCTGCATATCCAAACAATAGCAACAACTTTTTAACATAAATTTGCTCAAAGGCTTTGCATAAACCCACATATCAAATTTCAACAAAATAGCGTTATTAGTTCCCGAGTTCTAAGCACGAACCACTCACAGCCTGCAAAATTACCCAAAACTTCAAATTTCACAAATTGATGTACCTAATAGAATTTAGAAATTTCCTTTTTAGACGAGAATCCAAGCTCATTTTCATATTTACCCCAATAAGCATTCAAGTTTTTTATCGATTTTTTTATCGAATTTGCCTTTTTAGCTGTCTAGACAATGGCACTTGGTTTCGCCATCCAGAAAGTAATCAAACCTGGTCAAATTACACCAGCTGTGTGGATACCGAGGATTTGGCTGTAAGTATTCAATTTATATCTATAAGTTATCGATAGTTTTATAATTTCCATCTATATCGTTTTTTATCTATTTTCAGTTTCGACAATTTGTTAATGAGCTTTATGTGAAAGGCTATGCCTTGTCTCTGTTGGCGCTGCTTATATCAATTATCATCTTTCTGGGTTTCAAGTATGTATATCGATTATGTTATCGATAGTTATGAATGTTGAGTGATAAAAGATGATGACCCATAGATTATTTTCTTTGTACACCGACTGAAAAAAATATAAAATATAAATTTGTAAGTTTCATTAATACAAAAAACTATCGATATTTCTGTCTATAGATCCTTACGCTGCACTCGCATCCGAATTCATGTTCATCTCTTTGCTTCATTGGCTTTCACTTGTATTGCTTGGATACTCTGGTATCGATTGGTTATCGAGCAATCTGAGGATCTTATTGCCAAAAATCCAGTAAGTGATTGAATACATCGTGATTAATTATTTTTTGAATACCCCATATAACATTATACATCATATCATATATATTTTGAAAGTGAAAATTGCAATGAAAATAAATTCTAGCATTTTGAGTATTCGGCCAAGCCCGAGAAATTCGACTAGGGCTTTATCTTCACACTGAATTCAGATGTGGATATGAAGTCCATAAGAATATTGTGCTCTTATCCGAGCATATCAGTACATTCCGAAGGCTTATTGATTGTATTTTCAAAGATCTGAAATATTAACTCGAGGACAATTCAAGTTTTCAGAAAATTAAAACTATCGATGAAAATTATATTACCAAATCGATCAAATAAAAGGGGTAAGTTTTAGAAGAGCTCTCAAACCCGAAAATATCTGTGAAAACGTTGAATTAAAGAGAGATATGTTTTTTTTTTATAAAGGGGACTAAAGATATTATAGGATAAAAGAATTTTTATACAAAACAAATGTCGGCGCTAATACGAGCATATCATATATTACGGATGATTATAGAACTGTTCATAGCATTAGGGCTAAGAGAAAAAACTAAAATATTAAGTCGAGAACTCGAGCTTTAAGAAAATCCAAACTATCGATGAAAAATTTAATACCAAAAGCGGAATTATTTCAAACTGAAACGGGTTAAGTTTTGAGAGGACTCTTTCCGATGTAAATGTAGATAGGCAATAAAAACCTAAAATATCTATAACAACTTTAATTTAAAAGCGTAAAATTGGTTCTGTTTTAACAGAATTAAAGTCTAGTCCTACAGACCCAGGAATATCGCTAAAAATGTATAAATTTCGCTTAAAAATCAAACTCAAAAACAAACCGAGTTCTTTGAGTCTGTTATTCTATGCCCTCAAATATATCAAACATCTCTTACATCACTTCATACATCATTCCATACATCACTCAATAATTTATGTGCCTTGTTGCAGCCCTGGTGCATTGTTCTCCATCTGGTGGTCCACTACTTCATGTTGGTCAACTATTTCTGGATGTTCTGCGAGGGTTTACATCTGCACTTGGTCCTGGTTGTGGTATGTCTTTGACTCCCGCTCCCCTCCCGAACCTACATAGTTTATGAAAAGGCAACTGCTGTGAATTCCAAATGCGATTTACTGCAGCTGCCTTAATTTATGGGAAAGCGTCTTCACAACTTTGGCAACAAAATTGAAATTTCAAAATACCTCTCTGCCTCTCTGTCCGCCTGTCTGTCAGTCAGTCAGTCGGTCTGTCAATCATTTTTCATCATTTTTCCTTTCCCTGTTTCGCCTGCTACTTCTCCAGGTCTTTGTCAAGGACACGATTGTAATGCGCTGGTTCAAGCTCCTCAGCTGGATTTCGCCTCTCCTCATTGTCCTCAACTATGGCATCGCTCGACACTTCAGTTCCAACGATAATGATAGGTGAGTGGATTACGGGATTAAAGGGCATTATGTTCTTAGCTTTATATCTTTGCTTTGCAGTAACTTTTGTGTAAATATAGCAAATCCTTACACTTAAATTCTTTGCTCTGGAAATGTGCTAGAAGGAGGTTTTTAGTTTCTATATGTTGGGATATATCTATCAGTCTGTCTATCTGTCTGTCTATCTGCCTGTCTATCTATTTGTCTATCTGTCTGTCTATCTGTCTGTCTATCTGCCTATCTATTTGTCTGTCTATCTGTCTGTCTATCTGTCTGTTTATCTATCTGCCTGTCTATCTGTCTGTCTATCTGTATGTCCATCTGTTTGTCTATCTGTCTGTGTATCTGTCTGTCTATCAGTCTGTCTATCTGTCTGTCTATCTGTCTGTCTATCTGTCTGTCTATCTGTCTGTTTATCTATCTGTCTATCTATCTATCTGTCTATCTGTCTGTCTATATGTCTGTCTGTCTGTCTGTCTGTCTGTCTGTCTGTTTGTCTATCTACCTATCTGTCTATCTGTCTGTCTATATGTCTGTCTATCTGTCTGTCTATCTGCCTATCTATTTGTCTGTCTATCTGTCTGTTTATCTATCTGTCTGTCTATCTGTCTGTCCATCTGTTTGTCTATCTGTCTGTCTATCTGTCTGTCTATCTGTCTGTCTATATGTCTGTCTATCTGTCTTTCTATCTGTCTGTCTATCTGTCTGTCTATCTGTCTGTTTATCTGCCTGTCTATCTGTCTGTCTATCTGTCTGTCTATCTGTCTCTCTATCTGTCTGTCTATCTGTCTGTCTATCTGACTGTCTATCTGTCTGTCTATCTGTCTGTCTATCTGTCTGTTTATCTATCTGTCTGTCTATCTGTCTTTCTATCTGTCTGTTTATCTATCTGTCTATCTACCTGTTTCTCCACCTTCTGTCTAGTATTTTCTAAATTTTCTTAAAAAAAACTTGGTCTTCCCTTCAAGCAGAGTAAAAAATCTTCGTTGAGTCGAAAATAATATTTCCTCCCTCCCTCCTAACTTTTGCACAGATTCAATAACTGTCATTTTGGTTGTTACTGAAACTTTTGAAACTTTTGTAATTTCTACATGAACTTCTGCTATTATTTTTGATTGATTTACTTAAGTTTTTAGATACCGCCAACACCTCCACCACTTTCAACCACAACTTCTACTTTAAAGTACCAAATTTTCTTTTACTTCCTTCGGTCAACTTACTATTTTCCACAAACTTAAATTTAAAGAATTTGGCATTCCTTTTTTCCTAATTTTTCTCCAACTGCTACTACTTTTAACTAGTATTTTTACCTATAATTAACTGTAGTCTGTGTGCAATAACTGTCACTTTTAACTGCTCTTTAATTTACTGCTAAAACAATTACTGTTAATAATTTACTATAAATCTAAATGCTTTTGTTTTTGCCGTGGAATTTGGATTAACTACTTTAACTCTACTTTTACCGTCGTAGAATTTTAATAAACTGCTTTAACGGGCTTTATCGTAGTATTCAGTAGCAATTCAATTAATTTTCTGTAATTATTTTATCGCCAAAGACATTAGCTCAACGAGTGCAACTTACTTTATATTACCCTGATTCTATTAAAAGAGGGGTGTATAGTACCAGTCGGTAGCGCACTCTCACGCCGAACAAGAGCCGTGGATTCGACTCCCACTCGATGACTCTAAGAGAAAAACTAGGTTGTGGTTGAAAAAAAAAATTATCAGGGAAGAAAGCAGAAAGAAAAGGCAAATAGTGCTTCAGGCTGTGACCCGTTGGGGTTGTTATGGGCAAATAATTATAATAACAGAAGATATATAGATATTTATGCTGATCCATCTGTAATAATAGATCACAATATGCATTTTCTTAAATTCTGATAATCTGATTTTAAATATGCATATTTAGAAGAGTATTCTTAACTTATGCTGCAAATTTCAGAGCAGTCGTATAATAAACCCGTTAGTTATGCCCTAAGAAATTCGAAGATGTACGTCGAATAGACGGTTTGCACAACGCTGACATCCAGGCAAGCTGCCTTATGCTGTGCATATACACATTTTTTTTTTTTGGGGCTTATATAAGGATATATCGTCTGTTGCACTTGGGGCATTAGGGTATCTATTAGCCGAGCAACGTTCACTCTGTCTCTGTCGACGTTTGACTTTTGAAATACTGCACTTCATTTCCCACACTTTTTGGAGCAGCAACAACGACTGACAACAAGAGAGCTCTATCTCGTATAGCTGTTAGATTTATTTACCGTCAGCTCGCTGTAACTATCTCCAGGGTCTGACAATGAGATTTTGGATTTAATGATGTTTGCAGTAACCGAAAGGCAGGTTTAGCTCGCTGCCAAAGCCATTTGATGCCTTTTGACTTACGACAAAGTGAAGTTATAGCATTTTAGTGTCACTTTTTACTAGGATTCAGATATATTTACCATAAAGCTTTAAAGCTGTAATTAATACTATATGGCGATAATAACCTTATCGGATCATGGCCTGAAGTAGGTATATTTCAAATCCTAAGCCACAACCTAGTTTCTCCTTAGGAGGTTCATGCTTATTACTTGCGTGGGACTCGAACCCACACGTCTTGTTTGGCGGCATAAAGCGCTATCCGCTAGTCCACTGAGGCGCCTAAAAGACCTGTAATTATTGCTTCTTAAATTTTCAGCTGCTGGATCTACGACAGTCTCTACCTATGGATATTCTCGGTGCCCATAACCCTCTCGCTCCTGGCCAGTTTCAGTAAGTAAGCCCTAGGAAAACTTTAGAACTTAATGATTTTCCCATCCTTCCCACTTTTCTCGCAGTTTTCCTTATCAATGTGCTACGTGTCATCGTACGGAAGTTGCATCCACAATCGGCACAGCCGGCACCACTGGCCATACGCAAAGCGGTGCGTGCCACCATTATTCTGGTGCCACTTTTCGGCTTGCAACACTTTCTGTTGCCCTATAGACCCGATGCTGGCACCCAACTGGATCGATTCTACCAGCTGCTCTCCGTGGTCCTCGTCAGCCTGCAGGGCTTCGTCGTCTCGTTCCTGTTCTGTTTTGCCAATCATGACGTCACTTTTGCCATACGCACCATGTTGAACAAATGGATTCCCAATTTGGTGGCACCACCGCCGGCCGGGAGTAATACTGGACAATTGGCAACAACGACGCCCAGTCGCGAGTTGGGCGTCTAAACCACAGCATCCGCGTCCGAGAGGCCAAAACATCGAAATGGCCCAATTGAGATTTTGAGTTTTCCGACAAGGGAAAATTGTTGGAAAGAATTTGAAGAACTCCCCCAGTTGGGACTCTTAACAAAGGATGAAAGCAGGGAATAAACAAAGATTTCAGGAAGTTATTTAAAAAAGGTTTCACTAAAGCAAAGGATTTAGACAAAGCCAGCTGTAGCACACCCTGTAAAATTGGTAGTTAGGCAACCAGTGAAATAAGTAGTAGAACCACAAGTTGAAAGTAAAGCCCAAAGAGTAAGTTAAGAAAAGAATTTAAAAAAAAAAAACCCACTTTTGTAGGATTCCAATGAAAGCTCAGGAACCTTATAAGAAAATCTACAGGAAATTAGGCATAGAGAGCTTCGGTTTGTAAAGTAGAAACTTAACCCGGAATAGACATGGTAAAGAGTAACGTGCTTTGGTAGAAAGCTTCTAAAAGTAATATAAGAAATTTTGAAAGGGTTTCATATGAAACTAAAACAGTATAGCAAGGAGCCTTCAGTTCTCTTTTGTTTTCGAGCCATACAGTATCCTTTAAGAACTCATTTAAGGATCTCGAAAAGAACTCAGGAAGCACAACAGCAGAAATCACGAAAGGCTTAAAGAAAACGATTTAGAAAGGCGTAGAAAGTAGCATATAAGATATGGATACAGTAAGAAAACATAATCCCATAAGAAATCTCGTTAAGAATCCCAGATGAAAATGTAGGAAGGAAAAAGTCGAACCCAGTGGAACAGGAAATCTCGTCAAAGTATTATCTGAACATCTACATATTTATCTCATATACTTTCATAACTCTGATATACTATTATTCTGGATATCTTCTGAATCTTCTGAATCCAAATTTCTTTAATTTCTCAAATTCTCCTACTTGTATCATCTCAAATAAATTCTATCTGCGAGCATGAATTTTTGGAAAAATTAAAAATAAAAATAAGCTAGAAATTTATTCCGTAAGAAGTCCAGAATTCAGTCTGGTGAAAAATTGGAAGATATACTGGAAAGTTGAGAAAAATTATATTAGTACAAAAATGCAAAGAAAAACTACATATAGGTTAATATCACAAAGAATTTGGTAATTAAAGGAATCCAGAAAAAAGGCCAGAGAATAATTTAGAGTAAGAAGTACAGAATAAAGCCAACTCTGTTGAAATTCGGACAGAAAAGTATACACAAAAATAAAACATACAAGAATTCCGGAATTTATATGGAAAATAACGAAGAAGTACAGAAGATTAAGTAGAGAATTCGCAAGGGGGAACTTAGCATAAATTTTTAGGAAAGAAAATCCATTGAATACAAAATAATATAATAAGATAATATATATAAAGAAAGCGAGAGAAAGGAAGAAACTAAGAATACAAAAAAAGAAGAAATGAAGAAAGGAACAAAGGATAAAAAGAATAAAGGAAGAAAAGGTTGAAGAAAGAAAGGAATACAAAACTAAAGAAAGAAACTAAGAAGGGAAGAAAGGAAGAAATAAAGAAATTGAGAAATAATGAAGGGAAAAAAGGAAAAAATAAAGAGAGAAATAGAGAAAGAAAGGACGAAAGGAAGTTTGGAGGAAAGGAAAAAAGAAAGAAATAGGTAAGTTTAAAGATTCGCAAAATTATTCAATATCATATATAAGCAAATGGAACGAAATATACAGAAAGATGAGAAATGCCACGCGAAGTGTCAACTGTATAAGAATGTCCAAAAAAGAGTAAGAAATTTAGATTACAATATTAAGGTTTCGACTCATTTCTTTAATAGGTGTTACTCCATATAATATATACTATATTCATTTGGTATTTGAATAATATGTAGAAAAATGTTGAGAATAAAAACATTATATAAAAATATGTTCGCCCACTCGAAAGACTCCCATGTTTAAACTATATAACTATATATATATGATATATTAGATTATAAAAACATCGAATATAAGGAAAATTATATATCAAAATAACCAGAATCGTACGTAAATATTTAAAAATTAAAGGAAATATTTAAAAAGTAAGGAAGTATAATCTTCGGCGCATCGAAGATTTCATACTCTTTTCGAAGTTACAGCTCAATTAATGTAATTTTTGGATGTACAGACATAAGCACAATGTTCTGCCAAGCCTGTAACTTTTGGCATATAACAAACTTTCTTCGAAAAGAGTATAAAAATATGGAAATTTTTTTTTTATATATCACACGGAATTATGGGATATTAGAGAGAGGCAAGTCAAAATATAGTTAAGGACTCAAAATGAAAACATATGGGAATCAATGGATTGTCATATATCTAACTAGTAGGGAATTTCGCCGGAAATTCCATAGAAATGGAAAACTCACTTGAGCAGGAATCAAAGAAAAAGTGTAACTAATGAAATGAAAATGAAATTTGGGAACCAATTTTCGTAATTGGTTAGTTTTATGAACAGATAATATATATCTATTAATTTAACAAACTTCAAGTTCCCCTTCAAATTTTAAGTAAGAAAGCAGAAAAGATCTATGAATTTTTTAATAATATAAGAAAAAGAAATGAGTTTTTTAAACCATGCCCTAAAATGAATTTGAAATCAGGAATCCGTCTGGGAATCAAGTGAAAGATATGCTTAAAGTCGACTCTGAAAAGGCATAAAATTGTAGCTAAGATTTTTAATAAGTACTATAAAAGTGAATCCTAAAACTTTACTAATTGTGGGTATTACCAAATGACCTATGATCCAGCAGTAATTTGAGGCAAATTATACATACTCGTACTTTTCTAGGCATATCAATATATTGCAAAAGTAAAATCTGTTTATCATTAATAAGTGTCCATGGCTTATGCAATTGTTTTACTCAGTAGAAATTTTTGGTTTTCCGTAGGAAATAAACCGATAAAATATATATATCGCATACGTACTCCATGTACCTAACTGAAAACTATTTGTGCTAAAATACATATATCTATATACACATACATATACATATACATATACGTATAAATAAAATATATATTATATACATATATCAAAAGTGTTACCTAATCACATATATGCTATATTATATCGATATATTTAGAGCAAATAAATCAGCTATATACTGATATTTCTCATATTACGATCCATAAACTATTGAATTTGTGTGAAATTGTCAAGCAGACTAACATATTGGAATATAATATTATAAAAATATAAACCTAAATAAATATTATATATGGCATATTGAGCATATTTATACATTATTTAATCAATCCTACATACAAAATATGTCATATATTTACTCATATATGTGTATAAAAATATTGAAATCAATAAATCATGTTATCCATCGAAAATAGTTTGTTATCAATTGTGGAACATTTTTGTCAAGATGTTGTACTAGATGACTATACTATAGACTATTTTATATATAAGGGAAATAACAAGACAATAATTGGTCCAATAATTGAGCAAAGTTTCATGGAGGGAAAGAGTTATGACACGTCCTCATTATAGAGTCGAAGAAACTTCTTATACAAATTTCAACGTAAATTTTAAAATTTAAACTTTATGTTCGTGAGTTTCTCGAAGGTTTCTCAAATGTTTCTCGTCTGTTTCTCCCATTTATCTTTTGAAAGTCATCGTATTTTAATGGATGCTTATAGTGACCATGATCTATCTGAACAAACGTCTCAGAAGTGGTTTGCACGGTTCAAAAGTGGCAATTTAGATGGGCTCATTACGATAATCCCAATCTTCGGGCATCGTATGGATACCCCGGACATGCCTCATTATTGACGAGCAATCGTAAAATCTATAGTTCGAAAATTATGGTGAGTAATATGGTGGTGTATTATGAGCTGCTGAAACCGAAACGAGACTATTACGGGAGAAGTATACCGAAAACAATTGATGCGTTTCAACCGAGCATTGCAAGAAAAAAGTCCGCAATTTTCGGATAAACAGCACAGACAACATGTTAGTCGTGTCGTTAAACATGTACTTGGAAACAATTCGTTGCAAAGTCCTACCCCACCGGTCGTATAGCCCATACACTCCTCCATCTTTTCCGATCCATGGCTGATGGCCTGGCAGACCAACATTTCTCCAAATATGATGAAGTCAAAGAATGTATCGACTCATAAGTAGCAAAAGAAAGCCCAAAGCTCTATTGACGGGGAAACCGGGATTTGCCAGAATGATATCAGAAAATATTGGCTAGCCATGGACAATACATTAAAGCGTAAATGTATAACCCTTATTCATAATACCCCTAAAACAGATGACACTAGATATCACGATATTTCCCGGAATTAACATGAAATTAATAATGAATTAATTTGTGCTGTGGATCAAAAAGAATGACATTACTTACCCGAGGGAGGCCTTCATAGGGTCTTCCCGCAACTTTCTTCTTTCTTTCAAAAAGAAAACAATGTAGAATTTTCCGCAATATATTTTTCCGTTCATTTTATTTCATGTTTTCATTGTTTTATTTGTTGTTGTTGTGTTTGATTTGCATTTATTTGTTAAATTTATTTGTTTATCTGTTAATTTTATACCATTGCTTGCCGGCTTTTTGTTATGTGTTGTATTAGTTTTTGTTTAGTATTTTTCTGGGTATTTTTTTTGTATTTTTTGGTATTTTCTTTTTATTTATGAAAGAGCAAAAAGAGTGTGGAACAAAAATTCAAATACAAGAATAATTTATAATATATAATCATATGTTACATACATTCATATCGAGTATAGTTGAAATCTGTTAATAAGTTATATATAATTTATAATATAATATAATATATGCATCTAAATTTTGTAAATCTTATTTGCCATTTTCCCGCTCAATCTGTCTATCTCTCTTTTTTCGAACTGTTTCTAACTCTTTCGTACACGCACCTTTGCCTTTAGCCAGTTTTCAATGGGTCTTACTTAACTGTACAAATAATGCGCATAATCCATAGATGAGTGTTACAAATTTTGGACTTAAATACTCGGATTATGATACGTTCGGATTATGTTGGACTGAATGTGTGTGCGTGTGTGTGTTTGTATGGTTTTGGGACAGGAGCCTGGTTTTTTGAGTTTAGGAGGTTAATGTGTAATGGGGTTCGGAAGGGTCTTGGGAAGGGTTCGGGTATTACTAAGCGTAAACAATGCGGAAACTACTCCAATTACAATTTCAATGCTAAGTTGAATATAATATAATTTAATATAATATAAGTTAAGTTAAGTTAATGGAATATAATATAATATATTTTTGACATATTTTTTTATAGTTTTTAGGGGTTTTTTATGGTAAAAGTTGGTTAAGTTGCGCTTCTTTAAGTCATAGACGCCATAGACAATCATAATTAGCATACAATAAAAAGTACAATATAAATTGTAATCAAATCTATAGACAGTAAATCGTAATCGCATTGATATTGGCTATGTATAGCATGTACATATATATATATATATATAGAGTATATATATGTATATATATATATAATCTCTCTATAACTATTGGAATTATCTTAGTTTGTTTTTGTTTTGGGCGCGTTCCGTTGACAAAAGCGGCTACGTTTCGTTGGTAAAAAATAAAAGACTATTTCTGGCATTTTGCACACAACTGAACCTGACTCTTACGCCTGCCTCGGCGCTTCTCATCATGGCTAAGTGGCTTTTACCGTGTTAAACGCCTGCTGTGAATTGGCATTGCTTTGGCCTGTTATCGTTAATCGTTTATCATTTATCGTTAATCGTTATTGCAAAGCTAAATTTGCCTAGGGGAACCTGTTGTTGGAAGTTTTCCACGCTTTTTCGTCTTCTTCTTCTTGTTTCTATATTGTGTTTTCCTTTTGTTAAATGCATTTCATGCTTAGTTTATGAGTTTGGTTTTTTTTTTTTTTTTTGTTTTTGCACAAGTTCGGTTTTTCAGTTGGGTTCAATTCGGTGCTTAAATTTTTTAACTATTTTCATTTTATCTTGTGTTTCGGTTTTTATTTATTTACTAATTTTCCTTTAACTAGCTTTTTTAGTAGTTTTATATAGTTTAGGTTTTACTTAGGGGGAACTGCTGTGACCGAGTCGCTATCTTCTCTGTTTTGTACAGCTCGACACCCTCTAAGGCATTAGATTGTCGGCAGAAACTAGGCAAGGATATGGAAAGTTTTTGGGAACTCTTTTTCATAACAGTCTATAAACCCTTTCGGTTTCTTTCTATAGCTGTCACTTTGAAATATTGAAAACACGAGTTTTAAAGTTAAGGGAGATTTCGATTTAGTTTCTAAAGACAATATTGAAACTAAAAATCGTTCAGAAATCTCATACCACTTTCCTCTTCCATCTTTAAAATTCTTAGAAGCAAAGTAATTCCGTTTCCAAGTTAAGAAAGATAAGTAAAATCTTCCCTTTTTTTTAAAAATTCTGTATAATTTTACGAGAAATTTGTTTTCAAATCTCCAGCCCATTTTGATTTTTATCTTAAGTCTAGTATAACTTCTCTTTTGGTTTCAAAATTCTTCATAAAAACCAATGCTTAAGTATTGAGAAGAATTATTAAGGATGTTGTAGCTTTCAGTTTTGTAAAGTTTTGAACAATATCCTCGGGTTTGAAAAATTGTCAATTCTTCATAAAATACCAAATTTTCGATAGAAATTCGGGCAGATCTTTTTTGGATTCTTAAATATTCGAAATATAAGTTGATAGAATTTCCGATTTTTTCTTTTCAGTCAAGGCAATCTAGCTTTTTTACTCACAATAGCAGGAAAGAAACTTCTTTAAACTGTTGAGTTTTGGAATTTTGAATTTTTCTTTTCAAAGGACTCTAATACCTATATATTTCTCTCAAGTTAATGTAATTTCAACTCAGGCAGAGCTGTTAGCTTTTTCATTCGCAATAGCAAAGTACTATCCAGAGTTTCAAGATTATATGATATGATAATGCCCAAATTTTTTTAGAAATTCGAAAGCTTAGTCAATGGGTAGGATGACAAAGCTTAAAGCTTAAATCGGGGCGAAATATGGGTGACACCTTGGCACTCATAATCATCATATTTTAAGCTATATTCAGAGACTTTTTAGAGAATTGGGTCTTGGCAAATCTATTTAGAACTATCAAAAAGATACACCAAAGTTGAGTATATCATTAAAGCACTACTCCGAGGCTTCACAAAGACCATCTAGTCTATGTAGTTTTTGTTCAGAAATAAAGCTATGTTTTTAACCCCCTTTTTCGGGGGTCTTCGATTTCTCAATTGCAAATGCTAAAAGATCAGTTTTCTACTCGTACTACTCTCATTTTGTGTATCAAAGGCGTCAGACTAATGTTTCTGGTTCGTTGAGCGCTGTCAACTCGGTTCACATTTTTGTATTGCTTTCTTGAATATTGACACATAACACTTCCTATATCGCAAACGATATCGGGCTAATGTGTAGGCTAATAATTATTTAAAACGCGTAATTATGAATGGGGATTTGCTTTCGTATCTTCTTCGGCAACTTCTTTTTGTTTTGGTTTTGGTTTTGCGATTAAGTTTGTTGAGCTCTATACACACAAATAGTTGGTATATATATGGTATTTTTTGTATATATCTATTTATATAATATATATATAGATGTAAATATTTATTGAGTATTTCATGTTATGCTTAGCTAAAAGTTAACTTGGCAAGACAAATTAATGAACAAACGACTCGGTACTGATGAAATTCAATTCGTAGTTTTCTCTTCTTGATTTGGTATTTTTTTGGTATTTTGTACACACACACATCGTCATGAGCAGCGGCGTACGCAAGAGAGGGTTATGGAGTAAGATATTTAAGAGAGACACAGAGAGGGGTGCGAGGTTAGGTCATTGTAGTCCTTGCAAGTCTGCGAATTGCTTTATTCGTTCCAAAATTCGATTCCAAGGAAAGTTCTTTCAGGAAGTTAATTGAATTCACGACATTCTAGTGAATTTAGAATTGGCTAGAGAAAGTAGCAGCCACAAATCTATAACTCCAGAATCTCTAGAATCTTTTTCAAATGTTTCCACATTTTATAAATTTTTGTCAATTTAATTCATCATTTTAATAGAACCATCAAAATTCACTAAAATTTAAAAAATCGCTAAAAATTTTCAATTATCAATACATTTCATCAAAAGTGAAAATTTCTCTAGCTATATCCATTGAGAGAATTGAATTCACTAAATATGATTCAATTCACTATCGGTAATAGATTTCTTCGACCATTTTCTGCAGACTAAGGCATATTTTTCCAAATCTTCCTTTTTGCCTCAAAAGGTGAATTGAATTCACATACTCTTCAAAACAAGGAAATCCTCTAATCATATATCTCCACATATAGTGATTTCATTAGTTAAGTTTTTCCTATAGAGGAAAATATTTCCCTTTAATCCTCGATAATTTCACTTAGGGAAAGACATCAATGATTAATTGTTTTGCTTCCTTTCACAATAGATAAATTCGATTCACTTTTGCAGGTTAATGCAATATTTTTGCAAAGAAAGTTTTAGGGAGAAATGTACCTTAATCGACAATAAATTTTCTAAAATAATAAAAGAGTGTTCTTCCAATATTAGTGAATTCATTTCACTTTTTTGCTTAAAACATAATGAAAAATCCTGAATAATATTCTTGCAAGTCAACTAACAGCAACGAGAAAGGATTCTACTTGGTTTGCCGAAGATTCCATTATCTAATCGAAGTATATTCACATATATTGGGAAACACTTTAGGTATATGTGGATCCAAACCTGAGCGAAACTCGGGAAATACAGACAGAAGGGCGAGGAGATGGACATATCCATGTATTGGAATCCTTCTTGGCACGACGACTATACCATTATCTCGGGAAGAGGAGGGAGCATAGAAAACTCATACGTACGCCGCATTTATAGGATGATTTATAGTTCTCTGAGTATCTAGTATCGAGTATTTAAGTGCTGCCCATCACTTGTTTGCCTTTTCGTTTCATTTCGGTTTCATCCAAAGCGATCGCTCTTGAAATATGGGCACATTTTGGCGAACATTTATTGGAGATTTTCTTTACGCTTTGTCCAATCTTTGGTATTTTTCTTCAATGTTTTTGTTTTTCAGTTTCGATTTCGATTTTGGTTTCGGGTTTCTCTTTCTGTTTCAGTTTCTCTCTAACTGTTTACTGTTTCATTCTTGACATGTATCGTGTATATATAATATATATATTGTATATATATATATATATACTTATTATTCAATATATATTCATAAATTTTACTATAAATCTTTGCTTAAAAAACGTTACATTCCTCCATAGATACTAAAAATTTGGTGTTTTCAACTTGGTTTTGCAATTTCCACAACTTTTTGTTTTCTCATTTTTATTTTTTTTTTAAATCTTTTTTTTTTTGTTTTTTGCTTTTTGTTTTCTTTAACTATCTTAAGTATTTCTTTTTACTGTCCGCTTGCCATGTAGATGTGGCCACAAAAAAAAAGAGTTTCGTTTCAGTATATTTTGTTTTTTCTGTTAGTATTATTTAGTATATTTCTTATATGTCTAATTCTACTGACACACACACACATTGATTGCTGTTTAGCGCTACGGAATATATCGTATGATTTTAAAAGAACGTCGATTCGTCTATTAGTTAGGCTCACTTCTTATGCCATATATTGTATGCAGTATATACTAGATATATACTAGACAAATACATATATACGATTATGTAACTATCCTGTTAGTTTATGCATTATGAACTTGACAAAACAGTTTTCCAAAAAAAAAAAAAAAAACCAAAAACAAACAAACGAAAACACAAAAAATTTTAACCAAAAATTTTTACATTTCTATCAAAAAATGCGAGTGCTGTAGTTTTAGTATTTTTTTCGGTTTTTTGTATTTTCTTCTTCATATCTTATGGTATTTTTTTGCTTTGTTTTGTTCTGTAGTGTAACCAGGCTGAGCACATTTTAGTTACACAGTGTTTTGTAGCAGTGTACCAAGTGCTGCAACGTTGCCAGTTTTCAATTCGCGTGCAACATTGCCAGATTTCACAACGATTTGCGCTGTTGCCAATGTATATGAGAAATGTTAACAACGAGTGCTATCGAAAGCACTCTGTAACTCTTCTGATAACAGTATTTATTACAAGGCAGCGTTGCCAAATTTCACAACTGTGCACTGTTGCAAGTTTTGAGTAGTTCATAAGACACTGCAACATGGTTAGTTTTTAGGTCTTTTATTGACATCTTATGCCAACATGCAACACTTTTCGCTGTTGCCAATTTTCACTGGTTTGGTGTTTTTGGTATATTATTTTCTAGCTGTTGTTTTGTCTTGCAAAAAAGAAAACAAACTTCATGTGTTTTTCTTTTTGCATAGTTTTTGGAATAAGTCACACATATATATTTAATAATAAATATATATATATAATATTATTAATTTTCTTGGTTTTAAGTATTTTTACTCCATAGTTACGCCATATTTTTGTTGTTTGATGTTTTGCATTTTTTTGGTATTTTTTTTATTCATAAAGTTATACAATAATTATAAAAATGGAATAATAAGTAGGCATAATAATATAATATAATAGAATATAATAAGTTTTGCTTGGTATTTTCTTGTTTTCTTTTGTTTTGCACATACAATATTGAATATACTTTGGTATTTTTTATGTTTTTGTTTTTAAGTTAGACGACGATAAATCAAATGAAAGTCAAACGATTACATTGAGAATATATAATAATAAGTAATAATATGATGTACGTATGATGTATGTAAGATGTATGTATTTATGTATATATTTTCTTTCTTCCTTCATTACCATTTAGTATTTTTTAGTATTTATTTTGTTCTTGTTGCGTTAAATGTGACAAATTGACAAATGCGCGTCAATTGGATTAATTGGAATTATTTTCTTTGTATTTTTGGTATTTTCTTGTCCTTTGGTACACAAATCAATGTAAATCGAATCGAATCGAATTGAATGAATTAATCAATCAATATGTAATTCAATTAAGTTAATTTAAGGAACACAAATACAATATTCAAATATTCATATATGTTTGTGTATGTTTGTAATAGTTAGTATTTTTTTGGTATTTTTTACATACTCATTTATTTACTTCTGCTTAGTTAAATGAATAAACATTAAATAATTTAGTTAAGTTATTTTAAATATTCAATTTAATTTAATTTAATTTAAAAAAAATTAAGTTATGTTGGTATTTTTTTGTTTTTTTTTTTTCCTTCGCTTAGTCCATTTATAGACACTTGTCTGCTGTTGTTGCTTTTTTATATTGTTGCCTCATTTAAGCTTTGTTTATTTTTTGGATTTTCATTAGTATATTTTTTAGTATTTTTTTGGTTTTTTGTGTATTTAGCAAATGAAAATTATGCGAAATTATTTGGAAATCTAACACGAGAAACACACACAAAACTTGTGATTAAAATATATTATAATATAATATAATAAGTATATAGAGAGAGCATATAAATTTTAGCTAAGATTTCATCAATCAATCATAATAATTTAGTTTAGCATACAAATCAATCAATATATATAGTTAATATATTCAAATTTTGACTACAACTCGCTGTCAAATGTTCAAACTCCACTTTCAACTTCCAACTTCCATTTTCCATTTTCAATATCAATTTCTAAGTTCAATCTTTGGTTTTCGTTTGGAGTTTTTCTTTTATTTTTAGCCAAATCAAAACATACTTAAGTTTTTCATTTAGTTTATATTTATATATATTACTTTTTGTATTTCCTTTTGTTAGTATTTTCTTTAGTTATATCATCTTTTATTTTCTCAATACAAAAAACTCATTTATATATATTTATATAGTCAAATTACGATCTTAAGTGGTTTTAGTTTTGTTAGTCTTAAAGCTAACCTGCAGCACCCGATTGCCCAGGGTATAGCCGTTGAGTGATTGTATGGCTACCACAGCCTCGTCATAGTTGGTCATTGTCACGAATCCGAAACCCTTGCATTTACTGGTCTGTAGATCCCGTATTACCTTGACCGATTGCACAGCCCCGAACGGCCCGAAGAGCTGCCATAGCACGTTCTCCTCGGTCTCCGGTGCCAGATTGTAGACGAATATACACCAACCAGATCCGGTCATAGCGTTGCCAGGCAATATCGAATTGGCCAATAGATCACCAGCCAGCGGTGAGTATCTGTTATCGAGATTCGTTTTAGATATAGAAAATATATAGATATATAAAATCGATTAGTGCACAGATAATGATGTTTCAGTTATATAATATTGAAATTGCATTTAGAGCTTCGATACAATATAATATCATGAGATTCTTTTTTTTTTTTTTGATTTTATTATTTTTATATAATACATTTATCGTAACAAAAGTGTCAAATCATCCCGCCTTGAGTATATAACACTTAGGAAACTATAACGCTATGCTGAATATGTTGTGTTGACTTTTCATTATGTTTTACTTTTTATATATTTATTTATACATATACACTTGCTGTGGGCAGTTGGAAAATATAGAATAAGGTATTGCCTAGAGGGGGGTTTTCAGTAAAATTTCTGTAAAAGTCGAGAACTAACGAGAACTACAATATATTTGTGAACAAACTTGACAAAAATGTTATAAAATTCTAGTTTTAATTGGATGAAGTTTTTATCATATTCGGAAAATTTTCATAGAGAGATTAAGAAATCGTTAAATAATTGCTAATCTATTGATAGTGCTAAATAGGGGTTTATATAGGGCTCAGCACATTATAAGAATTCGCATACATACAAATGTCTGGTTCGAAAAATTTTTGAGATCAATTTCATCGTTGGACAAATATTTTCTTCTAAAATATTATATTCTTTTACAAAATTGAAGGTTAAGGACTTTTGATAAGTTTTCTAAATTATCTCCTTAATTCCTTCAATTTTGACGAGTATCAGATTCTGTCCCTAACGTATTCTGGTTCGTTTGACTCTAAAACCATATAATATGGGTATAATATAGTATTCAACTCTTGTCACACCGATGGTATATTTTATATAGTCAAAAAGACATATTCTCAATAGGTGGAAAAGGGGCACAAGTATAGGAATTTTCGATTTTTTCTTAACACATTCATGGGAAATTTAGTAAACTTGTAGTTAGGACATCAGATGGGTGCCCTAAAAGGCATATTATAGAAGTTTTATCGCTTATATTATCAAAAGTTTCTCAAGATTTGTTCTAGAATCTAAGCTAAGCTAATAAGCAGATGCAAGATGGTTAAATTTCGATAGGTTGAACATTCTAGGACCCAAGATGGGTCTCAGTCATGGGCTTCAATGTGAAATTAATTCTATGGTCTAGCAGAAACTGACCTCCGATAACACACATCAGACACAGTTGCCCCCGTAGTCAACCTCTACGCTGATCTGGCAACACTAATATTTTCCAACACTTACCAACACCGCAAGTGTATTTGAAAGTTCGGTAAAACCAAAGTTGTATTATCTTTTTTTCTGATTTCGTATAATTATCACATGCTTTTCAGTTATAAAATATCTTGAGAGGCCACCATTACACTGTGCTACATGAAATTTATATAGTATTTCTTTCGATTATCCCAATTATTGAGTTTTGGCACAAAAATGTAATTGTCGCTGGTTTCGTTCAGAAAAGTAACAAACAAATATAAAACCAATATGAAATCAAAGCAGACTTTTGGAAAAAAAGTTTCATTGGTTTCATGGTTTAACAAATATGTTACACAGTGTAGAGTTCTTTTTTACGAAAGTAACATTGAGAAATGATAAGGATAGTCCCTCCTTATAGGGGGGGAAATCATAAAACTGGTTACATGCCTTCAAAGCGAAACAAATTCAAACTTGGAACACAAAAAGCCGCAGAGTGAAAGTGCAAATAATGTTGAAAAACGATGAGAAAACTCGATTAAAGGGAAATCAAAATATTAGATCAAATAATATCGGAGTTATACGCGTAGTTTCTTTTCGTTTTTATAACAATTACACACAAACATTAAAGCTAAACATTTATTGAAAACTTTTTTATTTTTGATTAAAATGAAGAAAGTATAAAAGAAAAACAGCAATCAATATTTGGGCACCCTGTAAACATCGCGAAAGTCAAGAGACAACGTAAGAGGTGGCTGGAGAAGTGGAGAAAGTAGGGAAATTGGAAATTTTGGAGAGCGGGGCAGAATTGAGGGTTTTTTCCAAAAGTTTTTGAACAATTTGCAAATGTTTACAGGGTATCTCTGTGTGTTGTAGTGTATGTAAGTGTCTGTGTCTCTCTGTCTGTGTATGTGTGTGAAAAATGAATAAGTCGAAAAAATTCACCTTTGCAAACCCTTGTTAATCGCTAACATGGGACTTTTTCCAATGCTAAAAATGATGAGAAAAATTTTTTTCGTTTTTTTTTTTTTTGTATTTTTTTTTGTTCATTTTTTGTTAAAGAAAAAAGAAGAAACCGAAATATGCCACATAAGAGGTAGGAAATAGAAACAAAGTTTATGTTTTAACATGTTAAAAAGATTCATAATGAAAATATAGAAAGAAATATTTTAACCAAGTTGCATATGTTGAACTAGAAATAATATAGAAAAGTTTCTTTATATATGAAATTATATACTGTAAGATATATATTAATATATATATTGCTGGGAAACTTGAGCGACGGACACCCCCCGAAAAATTGAAATTTATCATAACGGACAGCTGCTAGAAACGTCTTGAGATTAGTTAAACATGATGTATGGACTTTGGGGTTTTCGATTTGGAATAAGAGCTGAGATTTGATCGATCTTAAAGCTGAGAAAATGTAAACTAAGATTCTATGTGTAGTTTTGAATTTGAAGACTGTAGAAATTTGAATTGTAAATGATATAGAGGAGTGTTGCAGGATCTATGGAGCTATATAGCTGAGTTGAATAAAAGCTGGTAAGGTACAAAGGTAGGGGTCGATACTTCTTCGAAGTGAAGGATCATAAAGTTAGCTTAGAGCAAGTAATGCGATCGTAGAAGAAATATCTACTTTGTTTTTGGATAAGTTATATTTAACGGTGGAAAATGATCTTAGATCATACTGTTTAAGGCTACTTGGGCTGTGAAGCAAGTAAGATCATATATTGTTGAGAATCCTGAAGATATCTTTGATTAAAGGAATTTCAGGTGTGACCGAATAATCCCAATGTTGTCTTGGACTAAAGAAGAAGTGAGATGCTGAGGATGTGGGATATTAAAGTTGTCTTGCACTGAGATCGTAGAACAAAATATCTTTGATTAGAGAAGAATGATTATTATATCATATATCTTGGATTAGTAGGGGCCTCGGTGGTCCTATGGATAGCGCACTGTCCCGCCAAACAAGAGGTGCGCGGTGCGAGACCCGCTCATGCCTTTAGGCATGACACTCCTAGAAAAACTAGGTTGTGGCGTAGGATTCGAAATCTACCCACATAAAAATGTTCTTCTAATCTCTTAGATTATAGAAAATTAAAGAGATTCTAAAGTAAAACCCAATTTTAGGGATTATAAAGCTTAAATTCCGTTCCAATTGAAAGCCTCCAACTTGTGGGCTTTCCAGAGCTTCCTGCCATTAAGAACTACCAAATTTATAATACCCATTGAAAAGTGATTCCAAAACGTTGTCTCATTGAACTTAAGCTCAGCTTGATCGATTTCTCCAGCAGCTAAAATCACAATTCGAGGCCAAAGTGTGCGTCGTCGTAACGACGAGGCATAACCTTAAAGTCAGCCAAAGGCCCAAACTATATTCAACTCATTGGCTCTATCCAGCCAAGTGCTAAGAACTTCATCATCTTCCAACATCCAACATCGATCGGATTTGGATGGGTTACGTACCTGATGCGACCAGCCGACGGTAGAGCGCCGGCGAGGCGGCGTGTTGCGGCGGCTGCTTGGGGCGTTAGGTATGCGGTTAGGGGTGGGGCGATCTGGGCCTTGGCGCTATTGCTTGGATTATTGGCGAATTTGACGGTTATCGGTTCGGCGTAGCCCTTGGGGGTTTTGCCATTTAGCTCTTGTATGGCGCGTTCAGCTTCGTTGCGTTGATCGAAACGTATAAAACCGACACCCTTCGATAGACCTAAAATGTTAACATTATCGATTATCGATTATCGATAGATCAGTTGGTTATAGCTATATATGTAACTTACCAGAAATATTATCACAGAGTATACGAGATGTAATTATTTTGCCAAACGATGCAAACATCCCCTCCAAGTCTGGTTGTGATAGATTTTTCGGAAGACCCGATACATATAAATTAGCACCCTTTATAGATTCTGAACTTGGACGGGCGTATGATACTTTAATAACCTTATTCTGCAAACGCAAACCGTTCAGGGTGTTCACAGCCTTTTCGGCATCCTCGGCCCGCACATAGTTAACAAATCCATAGCCCAAGCTTTGACCTAAATATTCATAGGATTATTATATGATATGATATGATCTTTGAGGAAATTTTAGTTGTAATTACCCTGCTGCAGAGCCGGATTAAGTGCGGTCAACGATGCTGGCAAGACTGTAGATTAAAGAAGATTTTATTTGTTAATGAGATTCTTGGTATTTCGGTTCGTATTGTGTAAGACGTGCAAAACTAAAAGTTAAGGATCTACAAAATTTGAAAAAAAATATAATATCATCTTTAAAATTGGACTGGAGCTAAATGGTAGTACCTATAAAGGTTGCTTATGATGGATAATGTAGTTACCATAACTTTGAAATACACTTTGAAGAAGAAAAGGCAATGAAAAATTGAAGAACACGAAGAATTATTTCAGGCTCTCCAAATACTTCATGCACTCGGAGAAGATTTTCTATAAATCTGAACAGTTTTATATATATAATTATTCTAACTGACTCAGAGAATCTGGAGGATTCTGGCCTCGCCATGAGTTTGGTTCGAACCCACAACCGGGACGAGACATGAACAAATTGTTTGCTTGAATAGAATCTGGAGTCTGCTATGATTATATAATTATGAAGGTCAATCATTATGAAATTTGTTGGATTACTAGATAATACTGGAATCTATGGATACACTTAGTTTAAAGACAAAAGCTTTGCAAAATATAGAAAATATGAGCAAAACCATATTGGATACCCAAAAAGAAAATCATACAAAAATTAATAGAAAAGTGCTTGTTGTATAAAGTTTTGATATGAGAATATTGGTTAATATTTACCCAAATTACCTGAGACTTTATCACGCACCAGTTTGCAACTCTCCAACTCACCAATGCTTGAGAAGAGCGATCGCATCTCCTCTTGCGTCATGGTTTGTGGCAGATAGTTGACTATCAAATTGGTACGCGACTCATCATTGCTCCCATCGACGGACCCATTGGCGCTCCCATTTTTGACAATATCCATGGCGTTGGTCATGTTGTTCAAATAGGTTTTCGCTAACTGTGACTGAGACTGTGACTGTGACTGTGATTGTTAATGTAACTGTGACTCTGACTGTGGCCGCGACTGCGACTGTGACTTGTTGCCGTTCTATGCAATTCTCAAATGTGAAGGGTTGGCTTTATTTTCTTCTTGTTGTTGTTGTTTGTGCTTAGTATTTAATCTCACTGCTTGTTTGGTTATGCTTACAATAGATTTGGTATTTTCTTAGTATTTTTTGTTGTCTTTTCACTTTTTAGTATTATTCGACTGCGCTTTGCACAAGTCCCGTGAAGTGGTTTTGCCGCAAGGTTTCTGGTATTTTTTATTGAAGCGTCTTTCTTTGTTTTCCTTTTGGATTTTGTGTTTTTAGATCAACTACGATCGCAAAAAAAAGTTAGTATTTTATTTAATCTTAAGTTTTTGTTGTCAAACCGTTCTTTGGCTTTGCTTAAAATTTAAAATATAATTTAAATTTTCAAGTGCTTTTTTTGTTTTCTTTTCTTTTGTTTTGTTTTAGATAAAAGAGTAAATTTTGCTAATGTTTTTCCTCCGCTTGAGTATGTTTTTTTTTTGGTATTTTTTTGTTTTTCTTTATGAAATTTTCTCTTTTATTTCGGTTTATATATAAAATTGCAAAAATGCAAAAAGATAGCAATAATTATTTGTATTTTATTTTAATTTATAATTATTTTTTACTAATTTGCGCTGGTTTTTTTTGCCTCTGCCCTTTGCTTCGATTAATTTCGGAACTTAGTTGATTTTGGTGTTGTTGCGCTTATCTCTCTCGTATATATATATATATATATATATAGCTATATATATATAGGTTTAAATATGATTACTCGTTATATCGTAAGTTGTTAATTTACTTTATCTGAATAGTTGTTGGTTTTACTTGGTGGTGTTTGGTTTTGCTTTGCTTTGTTGCAGTTCAAAATCTTTTACTACTCGCACGTTCTTCAATCAATCAATCAATCTTCTTCAATCAATGTTTCTATTCTTCTGCTTATCTTTGTTAATTCTCGGTTTTTCCTCTGGGTTTTTCCTTTGCCTTTTGCTGATAAATGATAGCTGTTCGATTGCTCGCTTGTTTTAATCAATCTGCAATAAGATTAAGAAAATATCATACTTAGGATTAGTTTATCTTTAAAGTCAACGCAAGAAAGTCACGTCGCTTACACTAAATTCAGTGCAAAAATTCACACGAACAATTTTGTCTGGGAAAATATGCATTTTTATCCCACTGTTCCTAAGGGAGCTATAGGTCAAATGCTCTCAATTTGATTCATATGGAAGTTTGGCTTTACTTATCTTTGCTCAAAATCCATTCTTTAAATATTTATAATATAGTCAAAAAATTTCTTTAAAATACATTCTAGTTCAACCACTTAGATTTATCAATCTAACTCTGTTTATCCACAACCAGCCCAAATCAAATCAAATCTATATATATACCACGATCTTGTAAAGCAACTTTCATCAAATTCTCATCAAATACCATATTTCGTCATTATTATTTGAAAACAAATATGAAACTCACTAAAGAAATCCATTTCGAATCGATATCATTTAGTTATGATAATCGTGGTGTTCTAAAGATATCACAAGAAAGGAACAAAGTTTTCACACAAAACTAAAAATTTGTACGACGATTTTGCTAAAATTTGGCTAGTAAGTTTATTACATCTTTAGATTTATACATACCAAATTTTACTAAGATATCTTGAAAATCTGCCTAATAATTCGTAATAATACCCATATATAGATAAAGTATAAGCTGTTGTAAGACAATTTTGATAAAATTTGGAAGAGATGTCGATTAAATCCTAGCAATTCAAATATCTTTCCTATACTTCAGACAGTTCCAATGACAGTTCCAAAGGTATAGAAAGGAGATTTTCATAAAATAAGATTGAAATATGTAGAATAAACACAGACTTTTACATATTGTATAAGCAAGTGAATATTTCGCAGAGAATATCAGGGAATACACAATATTATCTTTACAATCAAATATTGCGCGTAAAATTTTAATTTACAACCAATTAGTTCCCATGTCAACTATGAAATATTAAAAAAGAGTTTTTATGAAATTTGATACGTATATCAGGAGCAACCTTATAAAGGTATATTCCAAGTATTATTGAAATAATATATAAGAAATTTCCAATATGGTACAAAAACTAATTTTCCCCTAATGTTGATTAAATTCCATTACAAACCGAAGCAAAAACGTTAGTTTTTCATTAAGCAGATTATATTTAGAGCCTTACTTCTTAAGGGACTGCTATCTGATTTAGCCAAGCAATACACTTGATTTCAACATATGTTCTTATGGCAACAAAAACAAATCACCATACCAAATTTCGGCAAAATTGCCGCAATAAGACCCCAGTTCCTACGGGCAAATATCGGTGAAAGGAAAAAAGGAACGCAAGCGCATGACCAAAGGGTATGGAAGTAAGGCCCGCTAAGAGAAATCGCTGATAAGCACGTTTCACAGTTGAGCTAACCCCAAGCAGAGGCAGAGCGCCGGACTGAAGGAGGAGAGGAGAGAAGTCACCCCAGAGACAAAGCGGGCATTTAGCTAATGCTCATGTTGTGTACGCGGATTTTTGGCTTGTAACTCCCGGTCCACCCCGCTCGAAAGGCAAATCGAATGCAGAGCCCAAATCTGTTTATCAAGTTTCTTTGCTTTCAGTTTTTTCTCTCTCCTTTTTTGCTGACTGAAAAATTGCCCGTCTAATGGCTTGGAATTTAATTAAATTGTTCTCGGTGTGTGGGAAATGCACAGCGGTTCGATGCTTCAGTGGTTCTGTGATTCGAACCCCCAACCCAAACTCGAACCCGAACCCACTGGTCCCATGTGCTGCCAAGTGCTCTTACCACACAGCGGGCACTCAAAGCTTTATTAAGTACGCATGCACTTAAGCGCCGGCTCTTTTTTCTGCCCGAAACAGCAAAAAGAGGATGAAAAATTTACTTGGGCTTTCAATAATATATGAAATACCCTAGTTAGGATTGGCATTATGCGAAAACAAGCTGCATTCGTAACACATAGCAGGAGATATTCATAAGCCTACAAACTCGAAGAAACGTGCGAAACAAATTCATCAGAACGATCCAAGCATTTGACTATTTGATTGAACTCAGTCCCTAATGAAGTTATAGCTATGAAATTTGGTACTGATATGATTAATTAAACATACGCATCCTCGTATAACATATAGATGTCAGAGAAACTATTGGTTCACGCTTTTTTTTGTATTCTTTTCGAAGAAAAATGTTTGTTTTGCCTATAAGGAAGCCTCGTTGAACGACTGAAGTTACGGCTAAATTTATTTGGAAGAAAAATGAAATCAATCGGGATATAAGGAAGCAACTTCCCTAGTTTTTGTCCAGTCGATTTCGACAACTATGTGTCACTAAAGTAGCCTTAAGAAATTCCATCTATTTAATTGATAATTCACACATACTTATTTGCTTTACTACCCACCAAATTTCATCAGGATCAGACTAAATCATATAGCTGCCATACGGTCTTGCCTATATTTCCCATCTTTTTGAAGCTATTGGATTGGAAGTTCACACACGCTTGAGATTCTTTACTATCTAACGTTCCACCAAATTTCATCTGGATCTGACTATACCATATTATCATGTAGGTGAACGTACTTCCTTTCTCTTTTTATCGGCTCGGTAAGACGCTTTCCAGTTTTCAAAATTGACGCCAAAAAACTCTCCACAATTTCTGAATTTGTTAAAAAAAGTAGTATATCACCATTCTTTTTGTATCCTCTAGCAGATGTTAAATTTTATTAGATAACTTTTTAGTTATCAAAATATTTCAATGAAACTCGTAGAATAATTGTTTGATATCATGATGATGATCAATTAGGCCAACACAGATTTACTATATCTTATACCCAGAATAGATATAGTGGAGGAAAGTTTTCATTTTAATCAATAACTTTTTTGTTTCCAAAAGTATTGCCATAAAACTTATGATGTTTTGAGTTTGATATGCCATTTATATACATAACCAATTTGATCAAAATCGGTCGATTTATAATAGAAGGAACATTGAATGAAAATGATATTTAAACTCATACAATCTTTGTTTACACTTTTATCAACAAAACGCAGCAACTCAATGTAGGTATCAAAAATGCTTGGAAATACTTAGGATAGTATAAGCCTAATAAGGGTTTTTTAACCTCTTTATAGGGTATCAGCTAGTCGCATATCACAAATTCAACTAATCCTAATTTGCATGCAACATGCAAAAATTGCAGTTTTCACAAAACGAATCGTAATCTGAAACAGAAAATCTCGTAACTGATATGAGGTATAAATTCCAATTTGAGTTATTTTTTGTCCAATTGGAAAATGTGCACGGGGGGTTGAAAGACAGACACGTCACGGCGCGAGAGGGCAGGAGAATGTGAGTTGTGTCTGGGAGAATGGGAAAATGTCTCCCTTTCCTGAGCCGGCCACGTTGATCCCGGTGTCCGTGTGTCTCTGTTGTGTGGCTTAGAAAAGAGAACGCATTGAAAATAGGGTAAAAACCTGACGCGAAAAACAAACAAAACCCCTGCTCCTGCTCCTGCCCCTGTCTCTGTCTCTGTCCCTGTCCCTGCCCCGGTGCCGGTGCCGGGCAGCAGCCCCTGCCACGACGACGACCACGACCCCGTTTATGCGCCAGACAGGATATGGACATGCCTCGGCTCAGCATTCGCTTCGGGTTGTGTCCTTTTTGGGTTTTTCAATTCGCCGGGTTCAATGAACTCGACGGCCAGTGTTTTTCGGCTGTTTTCCCGGTTTTCTTTGCATTTTCCAAGCTGAGATCGTTTGTTGCTGCCCATTGTGGTTGCTGTGTCAGTGTGTGTGTGTGTGCGGCATGTGGCAAGCAATGAAAACAGTTGCAACACAGCTGTTCCACACGCAGCAGCGTTCATTGAACCCAAAAGGCCCAAAGGCCTATGCAAAACCCAACAACTCGGAAAGATACTTGAAACGCGCTGGAATTAAAAAGGTTGCGAATAATATGCAACGGCACGACTAAGAAATTCCTTATAAATACTCCACTTATCACGTGATCTTCGTGATCTTCTTCAATAATGCTGGAATGTGCATTCGGATTGTGATCAGTCTAAATCAGTCTACTGTCTGAGATGCTTGGGAATAATGTTTTTATTTTTTGCAAAAACTAGAGACCAAATTTGAACAGTCTAGCAATTTTAGTTTCTGAGTTACTTCAGTTTACCGAGACGTTAGGGGCATATTAGTCCATATTATATTTCAATTTGATACAACTAGCTATTATAATAACTTAGATCTCTAAAGAAGGGACAAAAAAGGAGTAGGACTTATCCCGTTGTAGTTTATATATGATATGATATAAGTCTAAGTTCAATGAAACTTTTCAGATTTTTCAAATAATATGCATTCAAATATTCACTAGAAGAAATCAAGAAATCAACCTTTAAAAATTTCATAAAAATTGTCGTTTTGGTCTCTAACTTCCTTGAGTTTATCATCTCTAGGCTTTGAAATGTTGGAGCTCATTCCGGTTATTTTGATAGATTTAAGCATTCACGACCTTCTAAGTTTTTAGAAGTGTTAATATAGCATAAATGTAGGAGCAGATCAATTTTCACAACTCTAGGTTTTATACTTTCTGAGTTCTATGAAATTATATTGATATTTTCACAGATTTACGCCATAAACAGTATTTAGAAAAGATTTTATGGCACAAATATAACCACATACCAATTTTCAGAACACTAAGCTCTCTAATGTCCGAGTTCATTAAAATTGTATTGATTATATCAAACATTTACGCTATGCAAAGTATTTAGAAAAGTTTATGAGGTCTTAATGTACCCATAATTCAATTTTCATAATGTTAGGCTATGTAAGTTCCGAGTTCATTGAGGTTATACGACAATTTTGCGCAGATTTTGACTTCCTAAGTAAATGAAATTTTTAAGTGGACGACAGAAGACGCCATTCCCAATTTCATAACTACAGTTGCCATAATATTTTGAATTACTTTAGTTAAGCTATAGCTATAGATAGTGCTAAAGCAGTGTATTACAACCCATTGACAAAATCTACAGGGTAAACAAGTTAAAAAACACAATTCAAAGTCAACGCTAAGGAGCGACCCTCAAACAAAAGGAAGTGCAGCAAAAAGGGGAACAGAACAAGGAAGCAAAGAGCACACATGCCACACCCCCCGCTTAGCCCACCAACAATCCACCCACACGATGTGCAGTGTCACAATACAAAGGTGCATCTTAAGCGAGCAGCCCGGAAGATGGGGGCACCCCTAGCTAAGCGCCGGGGCCAGCGACCCTGCTGAGCATGTGTGTGTTTGCGCTGAAGTGTGTGTGTGCGTGTGTGTGTGTGTGTGAATAGCATGAATGCAAAAAAAAAATGAAATGAGAAGCGCGGAGAGAGATGGTGGAAGTGTGGAAGGAAAGACGCAAAGATAAGGGGTATGAAAAGAAAACAAAAACCGGAAAAAAATGTGTAATTGACACTTTTGCACCGATATTTGTGACCTCATTTAAAATGTGTGTCGCTTTTAGCACCTTGAGGTGGGTCAGGGTATGTCTTGGCGGCCAAGGGTGCAATCAAAGAAAGAGACGGAGACAGGCGAAGAAAGAGGAAGACAGCAAACGGAACTCAAGCAGCAGAACAGAACAGTAAGGGAAAGAGAGACAGAGCGAGAGAGAGTGCCATTTCGGGCTTAACGCCGGAATGCAGTAAAAAGTTTTGATAACAACTTGAAATGCATTTGATATCTCTATAGCTGTCTCACTCATACTTCTCTCTAGAGAGCAGTGTGAGACGAAAGTTGAGAAAAAGTCAGATGTATTCGGAACCAAAAAAAGTCAGAGACAACTGCAGTTTTTTGTCTCAAGCACTACGCCCACCCACCCTCTTAGTCTACCTCTCTCATTTTCTCACTCGCTCGTTCTCCATATCTCTTCTTCTCTTACCCTTTCTTACACTATATTCTCACGTTTCTTTTCGCTGCATTTACATTTTTCACATAACCTCAAAAGCGTATATCTTCCAAATCTTCCAAATCTTCTTGTTTATATTGACTCAAACTCCCTAAAATTTTATACATTTTGTACCAAGAGATCTCTAAAGCCTCCATTTTTCAAATATCAACCCTGAGCATATTAAGCTTTCTGTAAATCACTTTTTTATTTACCCCTATCTTGTGCGCAACATCTGTAATTCTCTTTTTTCCCCTCTTAAACTTTCTTTCATTTATATTTCTCTCTTGCTCTAAGTCTATCTCTAGCATCCGCCTCTTTTTCCTTTTGAACTTCACATTATTATTATAGGACCATAACAACCCTATCGGGTTAAAGCCTGAAGCATTATTTTCATTTTTTTCAGCTTCCTTCAATGAAAAACTTTTTTACGTGGGTGGATTTCAAGTCCTACGCCACAACCTAGATTTTCTAAGAGGGTCATTCCCATTAACATGAGCGGAACTCGAACTTGCACCTTTTTTTGGTGGAACAGTGCGATATCCACTGGTCCACTGAGGCCCCAAAACTTCAACTTTCAACTTAACATCAAATGTCTTAAATATCTTACGTTTATGGTCCCCTTCACGGCAGAATTAATTTTGTCAATGGGTTGGTCAATAAAGTTTCCCAAAATAGTTATTATATTAGGATTTCCTATAACTGACTATATGAACTCAGCTGTCAGTGCTGATATTCTTATGAAATTTGGTATAGTTGCTCATTTTTCTGTTCAGTAGAACATATATCAGCATCAGCCAAATAACTAGTCTATATCCTACAGCTTCTAAACTATATTTTTTCGAATAAATTATTTTTTTTTGAATAAAAACTAAGAATATATATATTTTTAATTCAATTGGGATATTTTTAACTTTTATCATAGCTCTGTTTGGTCTAAAGCGATTTACAAAAATAAAACACGCATTGGAAAATAAAATATTGAAATTGAATATATTACAAAGCAAAGCTATAAAAGCATGTTTTATTATATACTTGATTAAAATCAGAACTATCGTCTTAAAGAAGATCTCAGTCGAAAATTGAATTTAAACTTCAAAATCTGTAAAGAATATTAACACAATCTGCCCAAGATTGGTCATTAAATTAACTATCGTTTAGACGATAGCTGTCATAGGCTTATGATATTGAAGATCTTGTCATTTATAAATATAGACATAACCCTGTCTATTCAAAATAGTGTTTAAGTTTCAAAATATAAATTTCATATGCACAATCTATCAAAAATTGTATAAACTATCGTATAGCTATCGTATAATCGATCGATTTCAAGCTGAAAACAAAATGGTGGAAGGGAAAATCATTCAAAATGACAAGCTTAGCTCCGCTTTCATATCTTGTCACTTGGAGAAAGTGGAAATTTTCTTTTATGCATATTTTATAGATCATATCATAAAAGATTCTCGTTATTTTCGCATTACTCACATTTCACACATAAAAAAAAACATTTAAAAAAATTGTTTTCACATAAAAAAAATATGAACCATAAACAACAACTAACGGTAAAAATACTTACAGATTTCCGTTCTGTTTTCTTTTTGTATATAGATAGATATATAGATATATGGATATTCGTATTTTTGGCGACAGACACGCGACACGCGAGCGACAAAAAAAAACACGATGCCAAAAAAAGGTCTATGAGCTAGACAGAGTTGTTGGTGTCGGGTGAGTTGTTGTGGGGGTAAGGAGAGGAAGCAGAACTAATAGAACTTTTTGGGTCTATTGATTGCTCTCACTCTCGCTCTATCTTTCTCTCTGTCTCTGTCCCTGTCTGGCCGACACAAACACAACCAAAGAGCAAAGCTTGCTGTGCTGCTCTGAAAAGCCTTTGTCTAAAGTTAGATGGAAAACACGAATTTTCCTACCGGTTGTTAGGGGTTTACTACGTATTGCGCTATATAAAGAGTTGCACGAAAATTTGACTAGAATTCTTGTTGTGGTTGCTTAAAGGTTAAGTATTGGCTTTAAAGATGTTGACGAAAAATATTGCAATTGCCTTGCCCCGGACACAGGAAAAAAAATTGGAAAGTTTTTCTTATAGCGTGCTATACGATAGTTGCGATAGTTGCGATAGTTTTGTATATATTGCACATGCCAGCTAGTTGGGCTGTGTGTTGGTTGTGTATTTGTGCTTTAGTTGGTTGTTGTTGTTTTTGGTTGTTGTTTTTGGTTGTTGTTGTTGTTGTTGGTTAGTTAGTTTTTGGAAAAAACCGAGAACACAAGACGAAATTCGTAACTGAATCCAACAGAAAAACTGGTGCAGAGGAGTCAAAAAATTATAAATGAATGTTCTCGAATGAGAAACACAACCGAATGGAATCAAAACCGAACGAAAGCAACGAACGAACACGTACGACTGAACAGAACCCGGGCGATTCGTATCCTTAGACCAAAAAACGTATCCTCAAAACATCCAAACGCGGAGAGCAAGAGAGAGCGCCGTCCCGGCAACAACCCCAACAACCATATTTCCCTTAACCTCTCTTTCGCACAGCCGAAGCTATCTCCTTTCGTCCTGTCGGCGCCACTCGTACACACCCTTTTGCGCGAGCGAGTTGGCAATAGTCGTTAGCTTTCGCGGGAGAGAGAGGGAGAGAGAGGGAGAGAGAGTGTGAGAGAGGGGGAGGGTGTTTGAGCGAGTAAGAGGGGTGGTAAAGTCCGCTTTCTCTCATTGTTAGCGGCAGTTGCTGTGGGTGGCTGCCAGGCTCCCCCTCCTGCCCCCTTGTGGCAACTGCAAGCTATGCAAGTGTGTACCCATCCATCCATCTAGCTATCCATCCATCTCTATATATGGACATATCACTCTTCTATATATATATATATATATATATGGTATATCCCGCATATATGCCCCACGTTAAGCTATATACTTTGATATGCAAAGCAGATTAAGTACCATCTGGCGCTCATCAAGCTTTGAAGCAGCTTTATAAAAGCCCACTTAAAGCTGGAATGTCAATAGCACTTGGCAACGCAATTTGATTAAAATTCGACAAGTATTTACCAGGCTTATGGCACTTGGTTTCTTATAGTATTCCCAGCTAAAACTATAGATATAGATTTCTTGAAATACATTACAATCTTCCGGCTACTCAAGCTTTACAGATCTAATAGGCTGGCACAACTTTTCTATACTTGATCGTGCTATATAGACATATTTTGAATAAGCTTTCCGTCCAAACCACTTTCACTATTCCCTTATTATATCATAGCTTGTCTCAGATAATATTATATAACACTCCCATATAAAACCTTTCTCAAATCACTTTCATTATACTCCCTAGCACTGACATTCTACTCCTTATCTAAAATTTTATTGGAGTATCTCGAAATTTATCTCCATTCCCATGTATTCAAAACACATATTATATCCATTCTTATACAAAGCGTATAATTTATTAAAATTTTTAAATATCTCTAATTTCTAGGCAAACTTTTCAATTAACTACCTTTATCCTTGTTGGAATCTTATATGAATCTTCAATCTTCACAATTTGGTATCCCAATATTGACACTGATTTTCTCCAATCTAATTGAAAGGAAGGCAAATAGTGCTTCAGGCTGTTATCCGATAGATTTGTTATGGGCCATAGAGACCCAATTTTTTATTTTTTTGGTTAATCTCAGGACCTATTATAGCTAGACACATACAATTTCGTATATAGATTCTAAGCTCACAGTAGTATATACATATAAATTTGGGATAATTGGCCTAAGTATAAAATTCATATATAGAAGATGAAATCAAAATCCAATCCAGTGTGAGAAACAGTTTTATAGGGCAACATCCCGACTCCCTCCTAATCAGTTTTAAAACTACAGTGTTTTATATTATAAAGTATATTAAGCAATAAATCCAATCTGGAATAAATTTTATGATTTTTCTGTAGATATATATTAATAATAATAATAAATACAGTCAAAACTTTCAAAATTGTTACTTATTTTTTCTTTATTCAGGAAATAAAGTTACAAGAACCTTATAATCGTTTTGAAAGTTTCCGAATTTCTAGATATCATTCTAACACCATGCAATTGATATACCAAAATAATCTTGACAAGAAATTTCCACTCAAAACAAAACCCAATAAATGGCAACTTTAACGGAGAACATTAAATTTTATACAAAAATTTGGCTAAAAATCTCACTTCCGGCTCTGCCTGAAACTGTGTCTCAAAGGGTTCCGGGAACATTTAGTCAAGTTAATGTGTATTTTTATAGGTTTTATGTAATCTTAACTAAAGATCAGATAGGAAAAGTTGAAAAAGTTGCAACAATCGAAATTTTCAACATTGCCGTAAAATGTTATGTTACCCCCAGGGCCCGGAATATGCCCAACTCCCGAAACTTAAAACGCAATAAGGATGCTCTCACACGCGGCCAGAAAGAGAGCGCAAATGTGTGAAAACCCAGAGAGCATAAGGATCGAGAGAGAGAGAGAGAGAGAGAGAGAGAGAGAGAGAGAGAGAGAGAGAGAGAGAGAGAGAGAACGCGAGAGAGCGCGAACGAGAGAGAGAGACATGTTTTTGCCGGCAGCCGGTTGCGTTTTATGTGCTTCGAGTGCGGAGAGCACCTTGCAGCCGCAGTCTATTAATCAGAGACATATATACTCTCTCTCTCTCTCTCTCTCTCTCTCTCTCTCTCTCTCTTTCTATCGCACCATCTCACTCGCACACTATTGCTATCTCGCTTGCACCGTCTCACCCGCGCACAGCTTCCGCGTATTATAAATAATGAAATTTCAACGTGAAATTGTTGAGTTGACAACAACAGAAGATGCCCAAAATAACCGTGAGCTGCTCGACTAAGAGATACCCAGTAATGTCATTTTTCCCTAAATTTTATTATTTTTACTAAGTTTTACTTACTTGCTTATGGAAATATCTTTGAACAGATACCCTGTTCTTGTTGCTCGTTTGAAAGTTATCCTTCTGAAATATTAAGATTCTTTTGACTATTTTTTTAACAATTGAATGCTTGACTAAAGCATGCTCTGTAATAAAACATGCTCAAAAAGACATGTTGTAACATGATATTTGCCTAAAAATCTCTTAGGAAATCATGCCCTGTATTCTGTAAGTTTTCATAAAATATATCCTGTAATTAAATACTTTTTTCCTTAGGCCTGTCAAAATTTTAAGTTTTGCCATAAAATATACCCTACAACAAGCTATAATCATAAATGATAAACTATTGAGAATCAAAATCCTGAACAAAAAAATATATATTTTATTAAGATATTTAAATTTCCTTGATGATTAATTTTACCAAATATATTAATTATTGACTTCTTTATATATAAGACTGGTTTTTGATGCTGCCTAAAATATATTTTCCCATAACTTTGGCGATTCTGGGGCAAACCTGATGAAAGTTGCAGAATTGCTTTTGCTCATTCTGCGAATTGTGCGTACCAAATTTGAGAGGTATCTCATTTGGGTCTAGGATTTTGTCAGTCAATTTAGAAACCTATCTAAAATAATCAACTTTTCTTCATAATTAAACTGAAAATTCTTATGAAAACAAATTTGGATAATATACTCTGTTTAGTCTCTATGAACACCTACATACCACATTTCATAACTCTTCCATTCCATTTTGGTTGTTATACATTATTCCCGAGAAATAGAGAGAGAATATCTGTTCATCCAACAAAGTACCCGATTGTTAACTTTTAGAGGGTATACAATACGGTTGTGGTGCTATGTCACTGGGGAGCTTGAAGCTAGGGAGTATCCGAGTAACTGGGGGAATGTTGGAGTCGGGGAATACACAAATGGGCGTATGGGGGGCGCAGTCAAGCTAAACATGAGTTTGGTTTTTTCGGTTTTGGGTGGGTTTTGCTTGGTTTGGTTGGGTTTTGGTTGGGTTTGGTTGGGTTTGGACCCGCGTCTCGTGTTGATTGAGGTGGTTGCTGGCTTCTTGAGTGGCAACCGTTTGCATTTTTAAAGGATTCCTCCACTTTATCTTCCCATTTTTCGCATTTGTTATTGGTGTCGTTGTTGTTGTTGTTGTTGTTGTTCTTGTGGGTCGTCCTTTAAAGCTTCCTTCTTATTTTCATACTCGGGGGTTTTTTTCGAATAGGCTCTTGAAGATAATTCCGTTTATCTTTTGACCCAATTCGCTTAATTTTTCATTTTTTTTCTTCTTCGTATTTTTTTTGGGGGGTGTTTACATCCTTTTTTATTATTTTCCTTTCATGTATATGATAAGTCCTTGAGTATTGAGTGTCAAGTGGTGTGTTAAATAAGTGTCCTGTGTCATGAACAAGCGAAAATAATGAGGTATTCCCAACAATTTGCAAGCATTGTGGTATTTTTATTGGTTCTTTGATTGGCAGCGGGCCAGAAATTTCTGAATTCCTTAGAAACTCAAATTGATTTTTAGTAAATATGATCTCTTGGGAGTGTTTTTTCATGAAATTTTGTTCAAGTGAAGAGCGGGCGGGCAGTTGTTAAATTTTAAGGATTAGTAGGTTTTTGGAAACCATTATAAACATTGGCAGTTTGAGTTTTTTCAACAGTCTTGGGCTCACGTCAGTCCTAAGATAATGAATAGGCTCACATAGAACACCATTTATTGCATAAGTCGTTGGGTATCAAAATTATTTGAGTCTTAAAAAGATATTATCACGAAATATTACATTATCTATGTTAGTATTATGGTATTTCTTGAAGTATTCGGACAACATATGTAAATTTACCCGCTTGATGGGCACCTTGAGAGCTTATGCGCCTTGAGAACTAAGGGTTTTCAGTGAGCTCCCAAATCAAGTTATATTTTAAGATCCTTCCTGCAGTTTAATATACCCAAAGGTCCTGACTTTGGCCTAAACAAACAAACGAGAAGAGCGTAAGCCCCATTGGAAACCAGGCCAAAGATACTTACAAAATTAATCTTACATGATTTATATCCGATCTTATTTAGCTCTAATGATAGATCCTTTAAAAATTTCTCTCTGAAACTTCCTAGCACTTTCAACAATTTGTCATATCCACACACATTTTATGTGTCCCATTTAAAATTCATTATATGAAAAAGACAACTCTAAATAAAAAAACCACATAATACACCCTTTGATGCCCTACTTAAGTTGTTCCGAATTCTCCCTGAAAAAGTAGCATTTTGACAGCAATTAGCTTACATAACTTTCAGCGGGACAAAAGCATAATCCAAAAAAGGAAAAAAAGCGGAAAAACAGGTCCGAAAAAAATGGTTCCGCTGTCTCTGTTTCTGGCACTGTCCCTGTCACTGGCCGCAGGCGACAACCCTTTTTCGGGTTGTTGTTTCTCAGGGAAAATGTGGCCATATGTCTTTATTACGGCAAAACATGCCCGGGACATGTGTCAAAATGCCAAAATGTTTCTCGGGTTTTGACAGCCTAGAGAAAGGTAACGGGAAAAATGTAAAGCCAGTGTTGTAAAACCAGTTTCGGAAGCTGCAACCAACTTGTTTCGGCTGTCTCGAAGCGATTCGATTTGCATTTCATTGTTGTTGTCCCCGAAGACGATCCACCACCGGCCCGACCCGATTATTGGAGAGAGCGCTACAAGGCGCAGCGATCCCACCACCAGCATCCGCAGCATCGGAGGCAACTAACAAGGACCACAGCTGTCAGATCTTAACGTTGTGTAATACAAATTTTTATAGCTGCCGACTTATTGACATTTCTCGTTCCGAGGGTTTCAAATTTCGCGAAAGACTTTCTTAATTACACGAACCAGAGGCGCAACAAAAGGGGCGTATAAGAGGAAAGTGGCGAAAAGGTTTCGTTCTCTCATTTCAAGCTTAAAACTTAATCCTACAATTGGTATTTCCACAGAGGAGATGGGTCAATTTTAGGTCTCATTCCTTATGATTATCAAAACGAAAGTTCTAAAACTTTGGAAGATCCCTTGGCCTTCGAAGTTCTTGCCGCGGAACTTCTTTACATAGTCTTTATCAGACGCTTTTTCTGAATAGTTACACCTAATGCAACAACTTTACCATTGTCCAATAATGGGTTGTTGGTTTTCCAGATTTTATTTACCTGCAAAAAATAAGAGAAGAAATTTATATATTTTACTTCCGAGGTTGTCATTCGAAAAAACAGCGAAAGTTCCACACTTTCAAAATTGATAAGAATTTGTAAGATCTGTCCAGGAATCGATTCTCAGCAATGTCCACTTTTAAGACTTAAGACCCACATTTTTTTCGGAATCCGCTTCAGTAGTTCCTCCTGGTTTCCTTAATATCCCTAATGGTATTAAAGAGTCAGAGTGTGGACACATAAGTACCCCAAAAACTTTTCCACCATCCTCTTTTTCAAAAATCAAATTTTTTCCATCGAATTCCATGATTTCTTCAATATTAGAAAAGTTGGGAGACTTAAGTTTATTAAGTTCTAAATTTTCATGAAGAAATCTGTAAAATCTTCAGACATAAATTTGATGTACTAAATTACTAAATTCAGTACCCGTTTGCATCTTAAAATCATTATAAAGAAGTTTGAAAACAAATTTGGCCAAAATTTCCAGAGCATATTAAATTCCATACATAAGAACATTTCGCCCTCTTCGAAACTAGACAACCCCCTTTGAAAACCCACGTCCCTGTGCCCTTATTACAAGCAAAAATTAGTTTGCGCCCCATTTTTAGCACGTCTCTGTTGCTATCTCCCTCGCTCCCTCTCATGTCCTATGTTCTATTCCCGATGGCTATCTCTTTCGCGCAGAGTTCAATGCACTCGAAATCGCATAGAATTCTCAGGTAGTGCATTAAAATGATATCCTATTCGCGTTCCAATCGGCAATGGACCACGTTTCGATGTGGCCCGTTGGCCAGGGCTGGGCTGTTGCCACATGCAACAACCCTCGTCACAGAATGCGCCTAATTTCAATTGCAACAACAACAACAACAACAGCAAGAATGTGCAACGTTTGTAGCGCCTTTGGACACGTGTGGCCATTGCCGCAGTGTATCCTTTGCCACACGTATCCTTCGCTCGTTAAGGGTTGCACCCTGTGTCCAGTGCTAAATGAGACGTTACGAAAGGTGAGCCCGGACAACACTGACCCGCAGACCATTTCGATAACAATCATAATTACGCCGATTATTCTCAATTCTTTTGACTTAATTACGCTCGGATCACCAAGGAGAGAACTTGACTCCGGGTAATGTGCTTTCAAAGCACATTAAAAAGCTTTTAAGCCCTAAAAATAATCCACAGTGAAGAGTAAATACCCTCAAAATATGGTATCATTCACGGTTTCTTTATAGAACATATACTCAGAGAAGCTATAATAATCAGTTCATAAAATTCAACTCAAACCTTTGAAATTTTGCATTTCTTACATAGTATCTAGCTATTCTGAAAATTTCAAAACCATCATGTTATATATAGCTAATCTTTACCATGAATGTTTAGACCAGTATGAAACATCGTATGGTTGTTGTTGATGTTATGGCCATAACAACCCTTTCGGGTCAAAACCTGAATCCCTACTTTCCACTATTTCTGCTTCCTTCACTGAAGAACATTTTTATGTGGGTGGATTTCAAATCCTACGCCACAACCCAGTTTTTCTAGGAGAGTCATGCCTAAAGGCATGAGCGGCACTCGGACCACCGAGGCCCTTTCGTATGGTTTATAGCATCTTAATTGAACACATTCTCAGATAAGGAATCTTAAATATCATGTACTTTCAGATTATTTTAAAACTTTATAAAAATATGATATCGTTTATAAAATCTCAATTAAAGACATGCTCAAATAAGTATTAGGTGCTGGAATTAGTTTTCATTAGTTCAAGAACGACAAGGTTTCTTGCATCGCATCTTCACTGGCGATGAAAATTGGATCCATTACGATCATCCTAAACGTAGAAAATCGTATGGATAAGCCGGTCACGCATCAACATCAACCATAGATCCAAGCTCATACTCTGTATTTAGTAGGTGAGTTGCTATCATGGGGGATGTATACCGACGACAATTGATGCGTTTAAGCCGACCATTGCAAGAAAAACAGCCGCAATTTTCGGATCGGTATGATATAATAATTTTGTAGACCGACAACGCTCGACCAGTCGGATCATTAAAATTTACTTGGAAGCACTTCGTTGGGTCCTAGTCACCCGTGATATACCACAGACATAACTCCTTCTGGTTACCATCTTTTCCGATCGATGGCACACGGCTTCACCTATTGAGAGCTCGAACTGTAACTTCAGAAACTACCCACTTAAATAATAAAGTCAGAGAACTGCTTTTAAGTAAACCTCCCTAAACTGATTTATACTAACTTATTTTATGTACGTTAAGATATACTAAACTGTAACTCATAAATTTACCGTCGCATTATAATAAAACATATATATATATAGATACGCGCTATTAGCATAACTTTAGTAGCCACCCTCGCGCCAAGTGCAAACAATTTGCCAGCTTCTCCAGCACCGGAAAGCAGAGAGAGCGAGATGGAAAGCACGTTAACTGCTCTGGCGAAACTGCACTCTCTCACACTCGCACTTGCAGTTGCAGTTGCACTCTCACTCCCACACACACACACACACACACACACACACACACACACACACACACACACACACACACACACACACACAGATGGCGCTGCCTCTCGCTCTGGGCCAAAACATTGTGTTGTTGTCGATCAGTTATGCTGTTATGCAAGCTTTTATATATATAATATAATATATATATAATGTATATATGTGTGTTTGTATATAACACTTATTTACAGTTAGAGATATAATTTACGCTCTCTTGACTGCAGTTGCGGCTGCTGCCTCTGCCCCTGCCGCTGCGGCTGCTGCCTCTGCCCACCTGAGCATTGCCACCTGCTGGCTGCGGGGCTGTTTAACTAACAGGATATTGAACTCTGACACAATGCTATATATACAGATGCATATACATATATGTAAATGTATATATGTACAACACAACATGCCCCACCCACCACCTCACCGGCAGCCGGCCGGTGGCCAACAACATGGCAAAGCAGTGGGAGGGGCAGCCGCTGCTGCTGCTGCTGTCGACGCCGCTGCCTGCTGCGCTTTCTCGCTCTCAGGACATCTATTTATCGCTCTCTCGCTCTCACTCTCTCTCTCGCCGTGTGGATGTATTGGTGGGGCGTTGTTTTGATTTCCATAGATTGCGCAATCCCCACGCAGCACATAAAGCTTTTTATGGCCGGGAAGCAAAGGCGAGAGCGAGAGAGGGAGAGAGAGAGCGCAGCAAAGAGAGCGCCTGTGAGAGCGCTTGTGCTCAGAGAGGCCGGCGCTTAGCCTCTCCTAGCGTGCGGTGTGGGTGGTTATTAGGGGCTGGGCAAGGGGGAGCTGCGCACAATGTGCGGAAATTGAATTTGCGGAGAGAAAGCAAAAGAAAGAAAACAGCAACAACAAAAAAACAGTTAGAAAGGATACTCGTTCGGCACGCCGAAGATTGTATACTCTTTACTAAACTTTAATATATTTGTCAATAAAAGTATTGTTAATAACAATTTAATTGGAAATGTTATGTGGAAAAACGCAAAAGTTATTTGGTATATGATATAGGATAGAGGTACAATCCTTATGAAATTTGGTGGATCGATGGGCAGTAATTTTGTGAAGCACTTTTGACAATAGTTTGCATCAAATTTTTACAAACTATTCGACAAACACTTTTAAGTTTGCGCAAACAAAAGTTTTTCTTGCATTTGCGAGACATTTATTATAAAGTTGAAATCAATAACTTTCCTCAACTGTTTCAAAAAAAAAGGTTTATTGAAAGATGTACAATATTTGCGCAATCTTAGGCAAAATTTGTATTGCATAATATAATTTTAGGGAAATTTGCATTATTAATCAATCAATAGGGGGCCTCAGTGGACCAGTGCATAGCGCCCAATCCCGCAAAACCAAAAGTGTAACAATATGTTCGGGCAACACCCGGAATATTTAAAATCTTACGATACAACCTAGTTTTCCTAGGAGTGCTACTGACATGAGTGTGGCTCGATTCCACGACCTCTTACTTGGCGCTATCCATTGGTTCACCGAGGCGCCCTGATTATCTATAAATCCACGAAAATTCAACAGGATCAGACTACTCTATCATAAAGCTGTTTTACCTCGATTTCGCTCGGATTTCGCATATTTTTCATGCTATTGGATTGATATTTGAAACACACGTAAATTTCATAATTATCATTAGATCTACGAAATTTCAAAAGAATCAGCACACTATATCATATGTGTTTCCCATGTCAAAAATAATCCTTATCTTACTTGTTTGTTATAAAAAATTTGCCCAAATTTGGTTGTCGTTGTGAATTTGACCCCCTTTCGAGATATATGTTTACCCCTAAGCCTCTGCTGGTGTGTGTGTGTGTATCTGTGTGTTTGCTTGTGTTTCTGTATGTTTGTGTGTGTGTTGGAGACCGGCTTTTGTTATTTCGTTAGCACATAAAATGCTTTTGATGTTTTTTTGCGCTTTTTTCACCATTTTTAGTCCACAAATTGCAACAGATAAACACACGAACAAGAAGATATATCTATATGTCTGTATGTGTGTGTGTGTGCCAGTGTGTACACACACACATATAGCCATATAACATAACACCTTCATAAGGAATTTTTGTACCTGCCGCCCTCCAGGTTGGGGCCAAAGAGACCCCGAATTGCACATTAACATTTATTGAACGATTTTTTTTCTGCGGGGCCAGGAAAATCAGGGGGTGGCGAGGCCCAACTTGGGAGTCCCATGAGGGGAGGGATGTGGGGTGATGTTATGAGAACTTAGACATATTTTAGCTTTGTTTACGACCAACTTGACCAGTTAAAGTTACAGAATATTGATAAAACTTTCGGATCCACCTTAAAGTATGCTACGGGTTTTCTGGCAACAAACGCCATGGTGGTTTGGCAAGAAAATGGTGTCGGTTTCGAGGAAACATAATTGTTGTCACAAGGAAGAGTATGGAAATGAGTCTAAGCTAATTTTCTTATAAATGAAAAACATGCCGATAGGGCAGTATGTTTCAAAACTTTAAATTGTTTAAAAATATCGAATGTATCGACGACAGATATATATATACTATCTAAACTATCTGTAATATCTAAACTATCAATGTCATTCGCTTGTCGAGTGATTGTAAGTCCTTGAGTTTGCATGAAACTGTCCACAGTTTCGCAAAGTTTTCCCAAACATTATCGAATAGATCGAATCAAGGGACAAACGATAGTTTTACCGCTCCATTATTGGGTCCTGCCAATTTTTCGAATCTGATCTCATTATAAATATGTATAAATCATAACTTCAGAATGGAATTTTCGAAAATTTTGACTAATCCCTCCATCTTCCCGGAAAATAATGGACATCGCAGCCCAATTTTGTATGAACATCCATTTAATAAGTGCCTATAATATCTACAGTGCTTAACAAGGATATGAAAATAGGATTATCTATTCATGACAATGTTATAAAGCAAGCATCGTAATATGATTTCGGGAAATAGGTGACCATAAGCTCTACATTTCTTTCCATAATGATTTGAGTTTTATAGATTTGATTATATATTGATGACGTTTCCGTCAAGAAATTCTGCAAATTTCGGAAGTCATGAAAGTTGTATGATGCAAATTTTAGAACAATCAGAAGTCACGGAAGTTATATGATGTAGAATTTTCCGAAAACCGTCAAAAATTGCATATTGAGTGTTTTTTTATAGTATTAATAGAAAAGCTTATGATCAAGTTTGCGATTTCTATCGCTTTTGAGTTTTTGAAAAAATAACAACAATCTGATTTTTCAAGTCAAGTTCTCTGGGACCAAGCCTATCTTATATATCGAACTATGATCGTTAACTATCACATAGAATATTGATTTCACAAAATGTAATGGAAAAATATCTCCAAAATATGTCAACATTATAAAAAAGAAATTCTGAGTATATCAAATCTAAATATACTAAATCACAACCTTGGTGAATAGGCTAAAAATAGTAGGTTTTTTAGACAACGTAACACTTTTAGATCATTTTTTTTTTCATATCTCCCTGAAAATGAAATGCCGCTTGATACCTCCTTGCATCTCTAGAATGATTTGCCCCACTGCACTTACAAAGGTTCCAGCTCCTCAGCTCTTGTATCAAAGCCAGACTATTCATTTAATTTCTCTTTGTAGAACCATTTCCTTTCGGAACCCTTTGACCCGCATTGCGAAACACAAAACTAAGTTAAAATTGGAAAAGTGGAAAATGAAATTGTTTGGCAATTTTCTATGCATATTAAAAGCGTTCGCCCCCAAAAGTTCAATTATCCAATAAGTTCCATAAGAAATGAGCAAAATGAAAGATTATTTGATTATTTCGCATCTCTCGTTCGCGTTGCCAACTCGTGGAAATTGTAAATTGCTTTTCAGGTCCGACCGACCGACCGACTGACGGAAGGAGGCCCATTTGGCCCTTGGCCAAAAGAGGACGCCAAATGGCAAAATGGCGAAAAGGCGAAAACTTTTCTAATTAATTGTTTAGCACTTCATCTGTTTGAGAAACTTGGCAACTTTTCTTCTCCTGCTTCTGCTTCTTCATCTCCATCTTCGTCGGGTTCTTCTTCTTCTTCTTCAACTTCCCTTTTTTGAGTCTTTTGTTTCTGGCGTTTACCCACCCTCGTCGAAAATTTGGAATAGAAAAAATGAAATTTTTAACCATGCCGATGATAATGTTGATAAAGGATTTGCTGCAGGATTTGTTGAAAGGATTGTGCCCGGGTTATGCTAGGGTTGCAAAACTTTCGATGACGACTCGGCGGCGATTCGCTGCAGTTGTTGGCGATATTTCTGTTTTGAGGTTAGGTAAAAAACAAGCTGAAAAAACCAGTGAACGTACCCGTTCCTAAGTTGCTAACGATATTGCAAGTTGGGTATAACCAGTAACAGCGGCGTAGCCTTTGACGGTTCGTGAGGGGTTATTATTATTATTATTATTATATGGCCATAACAACCTTATCGGGCCAAAGACTGAAGCACTTTTTTCCCTTTATTTCTGCTTCTTTTTTCTTGTTTTCATATGGGTGGTTTTCAAAACCTACGCCACAACATAGTTTTTTCTAGGAGAGTCATGCCTATCGACATGAGTGGGACTCGAACCTCGCACCTCTTGTTTGGCGGGACAGTGCGCTATCCACTGGACCACCGAGTCATACCTATTAGGTATTAGGTATTACTTATCGACATGAGTGGGACTCGAGAATTCGCATCTTCTGTTTTTGCGGACAGTGCTCTATCCACTGGTCCATCAACAAAGATATTATGCTACAGTTTTAAGACAAGGATGTCTCAGAAACAGAAACAAGAATCGGTTATATTTTCTAAAATTTTGGCAATTATATTACTAAAATCATGAATTTTGGCATGTAGATACACATGGACATTACATAAAGACCAAATGTATATATCAACATATTTTTTTGTCTTAATATTTAATAATTATTGATACATTGAGCAGTTCTTAACATAATAAATTTATTTTAAGTTTACATGTTTATGACAACGCGTTGAAGCTATCCGGAAAATTTCAGTATAAATTGGTCATAAACACGGAAGTTATATGACGAGTCCACTTTCAAATTGTAAATTCAAATAAATAATTTGACAATTAAAATTTTATAATTTATAGTACTAAGAACCAGTGCTTTGGTAGATTTAGAAACACCTGATACATACACATATATTGAGTAAGATTTCTTCATAATTATCGATTTATCGATAGATGAAGTAGTTGAAACTTAGCCAACTTCTGATGAAAGCTTGTTTCATATCTTATTATTATTATATGGCCATAACAACTCCATGTGGCCAAGGCCTCAAGCACTTTTTTCCCTTTATTTCTGCTTTCTTGATTGAAGAACTTGTTTTCCAGTGAGTGGATTTCAAATCCTACGCCACAACCTAGTTTTTCTAGGGGGGCTAAAGGCATGAGCGGGACTCAAACCTCGCACCTCTTGTTTGGCGGGACAGTGCGCTATCCACTGATCCACCGAGGCCCCATGTTTCAGACTAGCCAAGCTTTTGCTCTATGTTTCAAAATATCTTGCTCTATATCTTTCAAAATTTAGCCCATTTCCAACATTATGAACCCTCCAGTTCCGCATACCCCTTCCGAGTACGCCTCTGGCTTTTTGTTAGACCCTTGCAAATGTCAGTTACATGGCAAACGTCATTCTAAAGCTAAAATGCAAAACTGGTCCTGGCCTAAGGGCCTCTTCCATAACCACCAATGCTGCCCCTGCCCCTGCCCCCGCCCCTACCACTGGCACCCCAGCCCAAGACCCCGCCCCGCCGTACTTGTGCCCAGAGGCCGCCACCGGGCTGCAACCGGATGCTGTCCATTTCAATTATCGTGCGCCGGGCGCTTTGGAGTGGTGCTTGAATTTTGAATTCTGCAGCCATTGTTGTTGCTTATTGTTGTTGTTGCCGCTTGTTGTTGTTGTTGTTGTTGTCGTGTTGTTGTTGTTGTTGTTGTTGTTGTTATTGCTTGTGCCGCTTGTTGTCAGTTTATACATTTTTGATGTTTATACAACAACAAAAAAAGTAAATAAATGCAACTAAGCTTTGGGCAAGCCAACAAGCATGCTCAACTAGTTGATACCCTAGAAATATGTAAGTTCAAAAAGCTAAAACCAAGTGCAAACTCAGGTCATTTGCCTTAGATTCTGTCACAAAACTAAAAAAAAAACAAGTAGTGCCTATTACAAACCCTACCGGATCACAGCCTGAAGCACTATTTGCCTTTTTTCAGCTTCATTCGCTGAAAATCTTCTTTTACATGGGTGGATTTCAAATCCCTCGTCTCAATCTAGTTTTTCTAGGAGGGTTATGCTAAGTACATGAGTGGGACTCGAACCCACACCTTTTGCTTGGCGAGACAGTGCGCTATCCACTGCTCCACCGAGGCCCCAAGATTCTGCCACACAACAAATTTTGGTAAAGAACATCAAAAGGAATTCAAACCGCAAAAAAACCTCCTCATTTTTATCTATACTCTCCGATGTTTTCAACTCTTTTCATCAACATCATATTTCAGTTTGAAATGTTGAGGCTTAAGCCAAGGGTTTCCCACAGGATTTTCAAGATTTTTGTCTTCAAGTTCTCAAAAATTTTAAACAGCCATAGAATTTCACAATTGCTGCATTCAGGATTCTGTATTTCTAATTCCAGAATATATTTCTCATAATAACCCTCGACCATATTGGTGACAAACTGGCACATATGATTTTCACAAACATCTTTTGAGGCCAATTCTCTACCAGCTAAATACCGCCGGTATACCGACGACAATTAATGCGCTTGAGCCGAGCATTGCAAGAAAAATGTCCGCAGTTTTCGGATAGACAAAGTAATTTTGCTTTCGACTTGGAAACACTTGGATGGGAAGTCCAACCGCAGCCGCCGTATAGCCCAGACATTGCTCCTTCAGATTACCATCTTTTCCGATCGATGGCACATGGACCATCGCATCGGCCTGGCTGACCATCGCATTACTCCATACGATGAAACAAAAAATGGAACAAATATTGGATCGCATCAAAAGTTCTTCCGAGGAGGTATCCGCAAATTTACAGAAAGATGGGAAAATTTAGTGGCCAGCGATGGTCAATCCATAATCCACTTTTAACCAATTTTCTCAATAAAGCCTCAAAGAACGAAAAATTACCCTAAAACTAATTCCAACTCCTAATATTTTTAATGAAATTTGGAAAAGAAATATAATTCCATTCCATTATTTTTTATACAACATTTGTCAGATAATTTTTCCAATTTTCTTCATAGCTTTTGCGACTCGAAAAGATATCATTCTAATGTTATGGATCATATTTTCAGCGTAATTAATTCTATAATGAAAATGTATTATATTGAAATATTGCAAGCATTTACTAGGGGCAGCAACAAAAGTTCCTAGAGTTTTTTAAGTTAGAAACGAGCCAACCACCCCATAAATCTTTCGCTTTTTTGTCACATTTTATGAACATATTTCATTTTTCAAAGCGACATTTTGATATAAAATATGCAATTATTATAATGAGACAGCGTCAACAGATGTTCAACTTTTCGGAGGACTTTTGTCGTTTTCACTGAAACTTTTGCTACTCGGGACCTAATAAGTCTGCTTAAGGTTATAAATTATGAAATTTCAGACAGAAGAAAACAAAAAAGTTTTGATTGGCAACATTTGATTAAAATTTACATATCATAGGCCCCCATCTTCCGCACATGAATTCAGCCAGCTGTTGATAGAAATTCTAACAAAAATATTTGATTACATAGTTAAAGTTGAAAAATTCCTATCAGTGGCACCCATCTTGCGCACATCATTAGCCGTTGTAGTGGGAATATGTTCTATCTAGGATTCAAATTATGAAATTTGATATGATTTTAAGCCACAAATAAACGTTTCTTAGTTATAAGCCATGTCATTTTCTATGCATTTCCGGGAATTTTTCCTTGAAAATTTCTACAAAAACTTATTAAAATAGTAGATTTTGTAGTCATAAATGCACATACCAAATTTCAAACTGGTAAGACATATAGTTTCCGAGTTCCATGAGGTTGGTTATTCTTTAATTGGTCTACTTATGCTACTGACATTCGCGTTTTGGTTTACTGCCCAACTAACATAAACACTGACTCCCTTGCAAACATTACAGGGCATCTATGTACTAAATAAAAAAGCAAATCCCCAACTGGTTTCGGTCTTTGAGCTAGCACAATGCACTGCACTCCACGCTTCTGCTCGTACCAAAGGTCCAGAGGCTGCCCCACCCACACCCAAGAGGAAAAAAAAACAGACTCAGCTAATGGCTATGCCAGCGGATTTGCATGTGGTGTTCCGCGTGCTTTGGGGTGGTTCGGGATGGTTCGGGGAGCTCCTTCCTCTACTGCGGCTGCACTTTAGCGGCGCGGACAGTGGTTGCTCCTGATGTCTTTCCTCAGGTAATGAAAGTTGTCCGTTTTGTTTTTTTTTTTTGGTGTTGACTGGCTTTTTTCGCTGCCTTTGATGGTTTGGGTTTGGGATTGGATTTGCGTTCTGGCTTGGACATGGGATGTGGCAATGGATTTTTGGTGGCTGTTTTTCGGAAACTTGTTTTTCCTTTCGTATTTTGTTTTTTTTTTTTTTTTTTGACATTCCCTTCAATGCACTTCCTGAATTGCATTGATAAAAGTGAAACTGAGCCTAACTTCAGGACTTGTAATTGAATTTTTCAATTTGTATTATCAAATGGACTGCATATTATCTTTTAACTTGGAAGGATTTTAAGCTTCAGCCTTGCTTTTAACAAATAATTAAATTACACAAATGTATATTTCGACTTTTTTTATATAGACTCTGCACATTTATCAGATGCGACCGGATCGCCCATATGATATAGCTGCCTAAGGTCTAACAGTATGTTTCAGCCATTTTTCATTATACTGAATTCAAAGGATTGGACTATCATATTCTATAGTTGCCATGTAATTGAAAGTTCGTTTTGCCCATATATCCCATGTTTTTCGAAATATTGGATAGGGAGTTATCTTTCAATCCATCAAATTTTATATGGATGGGATCTCCAAATTTCTTAAGGATTGGACAACTATATTCTATATCTGCCTTAAACGAAAAAGTCAATTTCACCCATATTTTACATGCTTTTGAATCTACTAAATTGAAAGCTCATAAGCCTTTAAGTTCCTATATAATCTATTGCTGCACCAAATATGTTAAAGGTTAAACTACTATAACATATAGCTGCCGTCCATTTTACCCATATATCCCAGCTTTTTAGAGATTTTGGATAGATAGTTAACTCTTTAGATTCGTTATTATCTATCAGTCCATTAAATTTTATAAGAATCGAATCACTATATCATATAGCTGGCATATAAATAAATAACTGATTATATGGGTATTTCATATCTTTCTGAAGGTATTGGATTAAAAGTTCTCAAGCCTCTAGGATCCTTTAATATCAATTGCTGCACCAAATTTTTTAAGGATTGGACCACTATATATCATATACTGCCGTACATTTCAATGTAGGATTTACTATATTTCACATGTTTATGCAGACAATGAATAGAGTGATCACAAGCCTCTAGAACATAGTGAAAAGTATTCTTATAATCAATCACTGTACCAAATTTTTTAATAATTGGACCACTACATCATATAACTGTCATATAGCTAAAACTCTATTTTGTCCATATTTCCCATATTTTTCAAGCTATTAGACGGAAAGTCAATGCACTGATAGATACTTTACTATTTATCAACCCGCCAAGCTTCATAAGGATTTGACCATTATATCATATAGCTGGCATAAAACTAAATGTTAGATTTGCCTATATTTCACAACTTTCTGAAGGTTTTGGATTAAAAGTTCACAAACCTAGGATCCTTTATTATTTATTGCTGCATAAAGATTGGAGCACTATATCCTATAGCTGCTAACTAAAAGTTGATTTCCGTATTTGTTTTGATTAAAGAAATCGATTTTGTTCTTGAAAGTTTCTTTCTTCCTTTCATGGTAACCACAGATATTACCTTGCTTATCACTAATATATACCCTAATATCTATAATAACTGAAGACTGTAATACGTTATATGTATTGGGTTCTAACCTATTTGTGGCAACTTCCAGAACTGAACTATCGTCGACTGTGCCAACATTTCAATGCACTGTTAACAAGCTTTAACATTGGCATTAACAGTGCCACCAGATGCCACTTGCAACTTGCAACTTGCCACATGCTGCACATGGTGCGGACAATTGCACAATTGGCATTGATTGGCCGTGCAATTGGCCCCAATAAGCTGGGAGCGGGCAATTGTTCTGCCCGTTGCATGTTGCACGTTGAAATGAAAACTACAATTCGAGTGTGGCAAGGTGGCGTTGCCAACCGATGTTATCGTATTCGCGACGTATCCGTTGTATCCTGTTATTGTCTGTGTGTTTGTATGGCACCCCCGAACCCACCATGCCACCATGCCACCTTGCCACCGTGCCACGCCCCCCCGCCTTGCCCCGCGCGCATTGTCTTCCTGTTTTTATTTTGTGGGGCAAGTCGCGTTGCAGGCGCATGCGTCATATTGATTTTCATTTTACCATTTAACGCATCCGGGCAAAAGGCAGTCGCAGCAGCACAACAAAAGCTTACATCGAGAGGAAACCCCAATTTGCCGGAAAATGCCGGAATACCGATATGGCAATACTCCGAAATCTGTCATAACCAGTAAGCCGCACGCCGAGGTGGTTTGCTCCAGAATTGCAACTATTTCGGGAACTGGGCTGGTCGGCGGGGTGTCTTGGGGGGTCTTGGGGGCGCCTGGGGGTGGGTTTGTCACCTCCCGGTCTATTGTTCGGCTTTTGGAGCAAATCCCAATTGCAATCAAATGCGAAACACTCAAACGCAACTCAATTATAAACACAATTTCAAAATAATTGCGACTATTCAACTGAAATTTGCCATTGTTTCGACCGGATTTATTTGCGCAGAGCCCATAATTGATTCCATTCAATGCGATTCCATATGCCAAACCCAAACCCAAACCCAAGCCCGAACCCACAGCCAAAGCCAAAGCCAAAGGCTTCGATTGTGCCAACAGAATTTCGCATTGAGATGCGATTTTAATTTGATTTTCATTCGATTTTCATTCGATTTTCCCAAGCTGCACAAACAAGATAAGACCTGTTATCAATTTCAAGCTTCTGCTTGCAGCACTGTCGAGATATATTTAAATCAAATGATATTTCTACTCACAGCTTTTATTTTTAATGTAATCTCTTTAGCTCTAGTAGAAAGCTTATTATAAAGGTTTTGATGGACTTTGCCCATATTTCCACTGTTTTTCAACCAATTTGCTTTTAATTTGAGACATATTTAGGTTTTAATATTATCTAACGCGCCACCAAATTTTAACAGCATCGAACTACTATATTATATAGCTGTCATATGACTAAGATTCGCTTATTTTCACGTTTTCTACGTTTTTCAAGTTATTGTTATATACATAATTATAATTCTATATTATTTATTGATCTACCAAATTTCAAGAACATCGAACCACTACATCATATAGCTATCATATAACTAAATGTTGGCTTGGCCCACATTCATCCTGTTTTTCATTCAATTTCATTCAAATTTGACACCCTCATAAGATTCTTTACTATCTATCGCCCTACGAAATTTCAGAGTGAAAGTTCAGAGTGCACATATCATATAGCTGCGTTATAGCTTAAAGTAGATTTTGCTCATGTTAACATGTTTTCCAGATATTGGATGGAAACTGCTTAGACTCGTATATATCAATTGAACCATTTCTTTTCATAAGAAATGGACCATTCTATCAAATAACTGGTACATCACTAAAAGACATTTTTAACCATATTTACTATATTTTTCAAGATATTGGATACAAATCTGAAGCACACTAAGGCGTTGCTCTACTCTATCGCCCTACCAAATTTCAATTGGATGGAACTACTATAACATATAGCTGTCCTACAAATAAAAGTAGATTTTGTCTATTCTTTGCATATATTTAAGCTATTGGATTGAGGCAAAATGAAACCCACACATACTTTTAATGCACTCGTGGACAACTATATTTCTATATTATATATATTTCTACGGTGTAATAATGTATTCGAAAGCTTTGAAAATCCTATCACATCTCGGGCATGCAGAATAAGCTAATCCTTCCTCACTTTTCTCCTCTTTTTTCCAACAAATGACTTTTGAAAACTTTAAGAAACTGGAAATGGAATGAAAAATCTTAGGACTTAAATGAATCATTTAAGGAAATGAAATTAAGGAAACGACATTGTTCTATGGGGCACAGGGCGTTACGAAGGAAAAAAGAAGGAAAAACTTTGCATCAACTGAAGCGTTGAAATTGCAGGCAGTGCGCGGAAAAAGGGGGCCAAATGAAAGGGCCGCTGTAAATAAATAAGCTCTAACAAGAGGACAAATCTAGCTACAGCTTCAAGCTGGGCAAGGAAAAACAAAGGAAACTAGGAAAGAAAGTAGAAAATAAGAATAAAAATAAAAATGAAAATGAAAATAACTCTTTGAAAATTCAATTTCTTTTGCTCGGGCGTAATTTTGTTTGTTCGCCTCGGTGTTTTGTCAACTTGACAAATGCGAAAAGAATGCGGAAGAGGAGAGCGGTGAGGGGGCAGAGAGTAATGTGAAATGTAAAATGTTTATAATAGCATTTCCTCGGGAACTACCCCTCGAATCCATTCTAATTTGCCCAGCCTGGAAAACTCAACTCAAGCAGTTCTCGGCAAGTTTTCATCAAAGTTTTTCTCCGGAGTTTTGGCAACACATTGACACACCCTAGAGAAATTTTTTTGAGAGAATACACATAGCTGAGGATTCGGGGAATGCGAGAGTTCAGGCCTAATGTGTTATACTGAGGAAAAATATTGGGTAGAGCTATTTTTGTGCAACTTCCGTGCTTATGTCTAATAAGTTATGGGATTTGAGGCAAGTTTTAAGGCTTTAACACAATGACAGTTAAACAATATGGTATGGTGGGTGGGGGTCACAGTGGACGAGTGGATAGCCCACTGTCTCGCCGAACAAGAGGTGTGGGTTCGAGTTCCACTCATGTCGATAGACATAAACCTCCTAGGAAGACTGGATTGTGGCTTAGTGCTTCAGGTAGTGACCAGATAGGGTTGATATGGCCATATTATAATTATCACATATATTTGGAATCAGTTGAACCCAACTAGACAGGCTAAATTTATCTCTCTATGCGAATTTTAGACTATGGTATTATAACAACTAGACATAAAATTTGGATAATGAGTTTTTTATGTGGAATTCAGCTGTTTTTTGGAATATTGTATTAAATTTGTATTAATTTTGACCTATTCTGAAAATTTAATAATGATCGATCAATAAACGGAACAGTTACACGAGGAATTATTTTGTCTAAGGCAGGGGCTGCTCTAGTACACCCTGTGGTATATATAGCTTATATATTTTGAGCTTTTCAGATTTCAAAGCAAGTTTACTCTGAAGTTAATTCCCTTCTTTTAACTATGGTCTCTTATTGTGTTTCATTTTCATTGTTGATCCCGACACACGGTATGAACCCACTTTACCTTAAGAGGATTATTTGATATGTGTCTTAGCCCCACATTAAGGCAGGCCAAAGTTGAGCTTACCTATAATAGCGGGCAAATATACCGATTGGGCGGGGAGGAATAAGCCTGAAACATGATACAAATAAGGAGGAATCAAGAAATTTGTACGGTCAAAGATGTTGTCCACCTGCACTTGGGACACGTCTCGCTTCAAAGCTGAAAACATAAAAGCCAACCCTCGCATAAGTTGTTCCCATCTGGCAACTATAAAACTCTTTGGGGCAATCCGCATATTGAAAGATATTTTAGTTTTTTTCAAATTATGTAAAGTGCCGCCCACTCGGAGCCAGGTCAGGTGTCCCCGTGTCCATCCTGTCCCTCTCACGTCCACTAGAGTCCAGTAAGCCAAATGATCACTCCAGCTGACGAGTTTCTATTTATACGCTTTCAGCCGGGATTATATTATATGACATTAGCCACATCTCGTTGCCCTGTAAATTACTTTATTGGCCGGGGGCGGGGTGGGGCCCGATGTTGTTGCATCAAAGTGCTCCGACTTTGAGTCATGACAACGTGGCTTTTGGCGCGTCCTTTGATGAGAATGGGCAGCTGAGGATTATCCCGAAATATTCTGCAATTAAGCTTAGTGCAATTGCCGAGACTTTTCATTATAAATAACTGGAGCAAAGAGCGTATTATTTTTAGATCCTAATACGCTATGACGTAGGTGAAAACTTTGCCTAAGGGTCTCAGCGAAAGAAATATACATTTTCTCATATTCTTCGAGCATTTCGAGGCATATATAGAGCTGGAATAGAAGACCATACTCTCACCAAGTCCAACAGAAATGGCAGTCAGTATATACAAATTTCTTATGTATTCAGTATTTCATTTGTTTTTCACACTATGAAACCTCACACAGACTTAAGATTCTCTTTTAACTATCGTTTCCTTAAATTTGGTACAGATCGGAACACTATATCATATAGCTGCTGTACCACAAACGTAGGTTTCCACCAAATCTAAGTTTCTCTATTTTCTATTGCTCTACCGCATTTCAAAAATCAGACTGCTTTATATTATAGATGCTATACCACAAAAAGGTCCTTATTGCCCATATTGACCATGTTTTTCAACGTATGGGATTGGAAACTCATTCACTCCTACGTTTTTATGTTTTCTACCGTTCTACTAAATTTCAAAAGAATCAGACCACTATATCGGGTAGCTGCCATACAATTAAATGTCGTTTTTGCCGATGTGAGCCATGTTTTTAAAGCTAAGGGATTGAAAGGAAACACACTCCTAAATTTTGGAATTTTCTATCGCTCTACCGAATTTCAAATGGATCAGACCGCTATATAATATAGCCGTTATACCACTAAAAGTCGGCTATTGAGCTTAAGTAATACACACTCTTCAGGTTCTTTAATTCTATTCTTATATTCAATGTTTCCTTAAAAATATTGCGAAAGCTGCATGAAATTTCCGTCGTGACAAAGATAATCTTTCCTTACTAATTATAAGTAAAATTTAAAATTGTCCTTTTCCGAACAGATATACTACATTATGTTGAAAACCAAAATTGCTCATACTAAGGGTCTTAGCTTTCCAGCCAAACCATGCTATACCATCCTTTTTTCTGAAGTTCTGTTTACTTTGCGTTTCGACAGGAAATTTGTACTGGAAATCGATACAGAATATATGTATATGTAATTTCCAAGATGTGCTACTATATCGAAAAAGAAGTCCTGTTTACTTTGGAATGCCACTTATGTAAGTCAGTTTATATAGTAGAATTTATGGATACTTTAATTTCCAACATCAGCTTGATGGTTCTTTAATGGTTCTTTAAGTCCAACACAACAGAAATATATGGGGGATACAAGAGACGTGATGAGGCAAGCTCTTTGTCAAATTTCGCTCAGGTGGCAACTGTCGTTTCCAGTCAAAATATTCCCCATGTAGATATTTTGACAAGATATTGTATATACTGTGGCAAATGCTGTGAAGTGCCAATGGGTGGGCGTTGGGGTGTTGATGGATATAGAGCTGGAGACCGAGATGGAGGTGGAGGTGGAGATGGAGATGGTTTTGGCAGAGGGAGTGGTAGTGGTGGTGGGGTGGTTCGTTTGCTAGTTGAGTGGTTGCTCGGTGGGTGGTTCGCTGGTGTTGAATGTGGACTATGATGATGATGGGCAGTTTTTGTGCCACGCGTGCGAAAACCGAGGGTGGGCGGGTTGGTTTTGGATACAAGAAAACTGCAAGAGCTTTTATGGCACTTACAATGTGTATCTATGTATCTGTGTAACTGTAACTAACACACACACACACACACACACACACACACACACACACACACATACACACACACACACACACACACACACACACACA
>JBANCY010000107.1:0-72826 GCA_037040045.1 Phorticella flavipennis | reverse complement strand
TGCGAGATGGAATTCTTCAATATGATCGCTGCGCCTCCATGTAACCTACCATCAGGGTGGTTGGCAACATGGATGTAGTACCCAGGAATTTTGAATGTAGATTTCGGTGAAAAATGTGTTTCTGAGAGGAGGAGAACGTCGATCTCGTGGAGCTCAATGAAGGCAGTGATTTCATTAACCTTCTTGTTCGCTCCGTTGGCATTCCATGCTGCGATCTTAAACACGGACATTGTTAATGGAAGGGCGTGATTGCAGAAGCGCCTGCACAAGCGTTTCGACAAGAGACATCATCCTGTCCAGCTTGTCAAATAGCTGTTCCAGCTTATGTTCCAGCGCTGCATTGGATGAGGCAGCAGGGGAAGATTGGCTTCCTCTATTGAGAACTGGAACGCTTTTATTGCCACTTGCAACACTGGCGAACGATCTTTCAGCCGAGAAATGCAAGTTATTCGTACTCCGCAATGGCTTGGCATTTTCCCCAGAGCTACTTTTCTTGGGTTCGTTTTTCTGGCCATACGCGTAATAATAATAATAAGTAAAAAGTGTTGCATACTTCTTGAGACAGATTTTTGAACAGCGACTTTCTGGGAGCTCCAAAAAGAGCTGTTCCCGAAATAGGTTGGGCTCTTTTTTTAACAGGAATCGCGCGCAGGAAGCCGATGGTGTTATTAAAAGATTGCTGTACTTGTATGAGGCTGACAGAATTTATGTACCTCAATACCCTTCATTATGCTAACTGAAGATCTGGAAAATAAAGATTTTGAACTATTATTAAAATTCAAATGAAACTGGACACTTTCCGGTCTAAGCTCCGATCCCAATAAATGGCGTAATCTTGCAGTTAAAGAATCCCCCAGTACACAGACAATAAAACAACCTGGAGTTAGAACACTGCAGTTTTTAAATTTTATTTTGTAAATGGTTAATAAATTTGGTATTTTCTTCATTCTTTTCTTTTGTTTTATTTTTACTTGTTTGTTATTTATTGTTTTTACTGTATTTCAGTTTTTGTTTGTTTCCTGTTTTGCAATTTAACATTTTGACTTGTTTTTAGCATTTCTTTAGGATTTCATTTCTTATCTTTTCCTTCGACATGTTTTACGTTTGACAGTGTAGCTGAGAGACTACAGACTACAGACACTACATACAAGTTTTTAAAACTATTAAGAACACTATCGTCGGGCATATGCACGACTATTAGACACCCTGTACTCGGTGCAGGGTCCAACCACAAACAATTTAATTAGAGATCTTAGTTCACATCTGAGATACATATACAATAAATACGAATACAGTTACAAACAGTAAGATAGAGGAGACTCTTTTGGTAGGATTTTGGGGGGTATACAATACAGAAGAATACTTAAACTCTTGAAACTAACACATAAAATATGCGTTCTGCACTTAAAGTACATGCACTAAGTTTAGTTTTTAGATTTATTTAAGAGTTATTTTTTCATATTTAGTATCTAAAAAATAAATAAATATATTTTATATTTTGGGGGGATTTGAATTTTTGCCAGCCAACAATTGGTTTCCTAAATGTTTATACCTTTTGTATCTTATAATTCTGGATGGACCAGTGAAAATGCTACACAATTTTTGATAGCATTTCAGACGGAACAACTAGTTTTTATATTGGCAGAATTTGTATTTACTTTTTTACTCTTACTTCTAACACGCTCTCTAGCTGCCTCTGTCACACTTTACTTATGCCTATGTTTTATCTCGCTCTTTTTGGCTTGTTTTTGTCTCTTTCATTCTGATATATGCTATGAACAATGTTCAAAATTTTATTATTTTAATTGCTAGTTTGCAAACACTTTTTGGTTTTTGTTTTATTATCATACTCTTTTCGAAGAAAATGTGCTATAATTTTTCTTATATAAGATGTGGTTACTCGTATATTGTGTTTTTCGAGCTATTGCATTTGAATTTCGCCAACTTATGTAACGTTTCACCAACTATCGAAAGAATTGCTGAAATATATCATATATAAATGTGCTAAACAACTAAAATCCGAGTTGCTCGTATTTCCTATGCTTTTGAGGCTATTTCTCAAGTTAATATATTATAAATCGGACCATCAAATCTCATATGAATAGCAACACTATTTAATATTTGAAATGGATTTGCCATATTTCGTGATTTTCAAGCTATTGTCTTGAAATTTCGCAAACGGTTCGAAAAGAGTATGAAATCTTCGGCGTGCCGAAGAAAATTCTTCCCTACTTTTTTTGTTTTGAAATATGTCTAAAAACTAATGTAACCTTTATGCGTTTTCCGTTTTTAAAAGTTTCCCTTTTTGCTGCACAGTGGGCAGTGAGCGGAGGGCTTGCACTGGCCATGCCTGACAATTTATTTAATAAAAACATTTAAAATATTTTTTATTTACAAATGTTTTGCCACAATTTTAGTTTCTAATCGAAATTGACAGCATTCAATTGCAAATTTTTTAAACAAACTTTATGGTTTGTTCTGCAAATAATTGGGTATATATAGTGTCTATTCTTAAGTTCGTCATCTTTTTATACCCCTTGATTACAAAAATTGTACTGATAGTTCGAGTAGAACTGCCATCTTACACTGTTCTCTGAATAATATATTTTATAATTGAAGTTCGAAAATATTTGAAAATCGACACAAATTCTAAGTCTTTAAAAAGCCTGGACAAGTCGCAGAAAAATATTTGCTTTTTGTATAGTTTTCATATTATTAGAATTGGACAATTAACAAAAATTTAATACACAAAATTTAATACTATTTTGATTCAATAAATATATATTTTTTGGCATGGAATATTGCCGGAATAATTAAAAAAAACTGCTTAAAAACTAGAATAATTTACTTTTGGCTGGAATTTGTGTATTATGCGAGATAACTATATATGGCTATAGTTAAATCTCTGAGGAACATGAGTCTTTAAGAACGATTCATTCTCATGTTCTATAGAGTTTGATTTAGCTTACAATTTATAATACAATAATTTATTAATGCTCAAAGTTTTTAGTTTTTAACTTAGAAAAAGCCTAAGAAAAGAAACTTTTTTATTTTATATATATAAAATAATTATAAATATATATAATTTATTAATGTGTGAAGCCTTTAATACCCTTGAAGAGAAAAACGCTTTTGCAGAGCTTGAAAGAACAACATTTTTTTAATATTTTTTATTTTATGTATATAATCATCTGAACTGTTCATCTAATACTTCGCATTTTGATTTTGAAAAAAAAATCGTAAAACTACAAGCAATAAGTTCGACTTACTATATTGAAAAACATGGAAAATATCGTAACAAATTTCTTAAGAAAATTTTGTATGAGAAATTTTTATGATTTTCTATAAATTCTCAAAAATCTGGACAATAGGTTTTCCTATCTACAGTAAAATTGCAGTGAACATCTTTGCGAAATAATAAAAAGCCCAACTAAATCTCTACAAGGATACAATATCTTCGGCAAGCCAAAGTTTGGACACACAAATTTCTTTAACTATTTGCTTATAATAAAATAAACTAAATAAATAAGAATAACAAAATAAAAAATATCAAATAAATTTTGATTTGTTTTATCATACTGAACTGTAGTCATAGGCAGCAGCAGATATATACATATACATATATATTTATAAACATCCGATCATTGCGGACAATACAAATATATGTATATATTCATATATGTGCATATATATACTTGTACATATAATACACATATAAGGAAATACATAATATTAAATAAGTTCTTGTTCTTCTGTCCTAATCAGTCCAGGCAAAACGTAATTATACTGTTCTTGTGCCAATCTTCTGGACAAGCTCCTCGTAGCTCATCTATTTATTGTTATTCTCCTGCAGCAGATCATCGAGTGCGCCGTTCAAGCGCCCCTTGCTGAGTGCCTCCACCAGCATATGAAGACGCTCCTCACGCTCCGAATGGCGGCGTTCCAGCAGCGTTACCTGAGCGTATAATAGATACATATTTAACCATAATCTATCCAATATATATGTATATATGCATGTATGTATATATATCCAATAATACCTTAGCTTTGAGCGCATAATAATCGACTGGCACCTTGCGGCGCTTCTGTGAGGCAAATGCCTCTTCGCGCTCGTTCAGGCGCTGCTGCAGGATGCGCACTGTCTCGTTGCAGGATGCCAATTCGCGTTCATGGGCACTTTGCAGTGTCTTCAGCTGAAATACACAGAGTGAACATAATATATATACACGTATATATCTTTATATGGCATCGACGTCTTACATCATGTAGCCGCTTATCATGCAGCGTCTTATAGTCTGTCTCCAGCAGATGGAATTTATTTTGGGCCTCTCGTAACGCCTGACTCTCAGTTGTCGGCGGCACATGGTCAATATAATGATCCAAATGAGAGCGTCCACGTGGAAAGCTGGCACTGGTGTACAGTGCGCCACCGCCCGGCAGTTTGGAAGCTGAGAAAAGAAGAAGAAATCTGATGATTAGAATTTTCCTAAAAAAGTTCAAAAGATACAATCCCCATATACATCTTTATCCGCATGACAATTGCGATATCTATTAAAAACTTTTGTGTTTTTCGGGACACCCCGCTTACAAAGATTGAGTAAAATTTGATCATCATTATCGCAATTAAATCCTAGGAGATGCAGAGAGATTTGTAAATTTACTTCATAGTTAGAAATCTGGGAGATCGTTTGTTAATTTGATTTTCTGTTCTTGAGATAAATATGTGTTACATGAGATGCATCTTTGAGACAATAAAGAGCTACGCCTGCATCAATTTAATTAATTGGAGCTGCTTATTGTTAAAATAAGATATGTAGAGATACTTTGGGATACATAAGATACATTTGTCTCTTTGATAAACAACACATGCAATAGGTAATTGAGTTCATTTTAAGTGCTTTCATAACAATTGTTATGTATTAGACACATTTATATCATTGAGATACTTCGCAGGCAGTATAGTTATTTGAAGGGTTTTCATAATTAAAGTGGATTGTGAGATACTTTTATATCTATGAGATACTTTTGTATCTTTAAGCGAACAGTTTTTCATAATTAGACTAGACCGTTAGAAAGATTGGTATCCTTTAGATACTTTTTGTATCTTTATATAAAAAAGCCACATAGTAAATTTTTTTTCCATTTTTCATAGTAAGACCACAGTAAGATACTTTGATATTTTAAAGATACTTTTTTATCTTCAAACAAAAGACATGCAATAATTGAGCTACTTTTTTGGATATCTGTTGATATCTATGAAAACTAGAAAGCTAGAACTGGCCTTTTTGCCACGAGCCAAAGGCGGACAACTTGCATAACAATGCCAATTTGGCCGTAAAAGCCCCAATCAAAGGGAATCGACAATTTAATGAACAACAAATAACAATAATAAATAAAAAAATAGCGAAAAAATGCTAGATAGCTAGCTAAATAGCTACTTATGTAATGCGTGCATAATGCGTTTTGTATGTCAACCTCAACCTCAACCTCTGCCTCGTCTCTCTCTTCCTCCCTCTGCGGGTTCAATGAACGCAGCTGGCAACAAAATTTCATAGCGAAATTTTCACAAAAGAAACAACAATAACAACAACAACAACAACAACAACGGCAATAAAAAATAGCAGAAAAAAGCCAAATAAAGTATAATTAAATAAGAGCTAAACAGATTGCATAACTAGCGGCAAATATGGCTTAATTTGCATTTTAACACGCGTTCGAAATTAAAACATTTCCATTGTTGTTGCTGTTGTTGTGCTTGATGATATTATTATGACGTATAATTGTTGTTGTTTTTGAAAAACGCTATGCTTAAGGCATTTTAAAATGTTAAAAATAGCGAAAAAGCTAAAGAAGCCAAAGCCATAGCCAACCGACTAACGAGACATGAAATTATAAAACTTGCCCGCATGCGCAGCCCGGCGATCCGCCGACGTGTTGAACCGCTCACCTGCCGCACCTGAGACTATACCCCCGTCCCCCGTCCCGCGTCCACCTCACATGCTGCATCCGCCATGCCCCAAACGCCCTGCTAAGCGACAACAACTTCTTGCCCCAAAGCAAAGAGACAAAGTGCCGTGTGGCTTGTCCACTTTTTGGGGCCGGTCCGAGAGCTCCGAGCTGCGAGCTGTCTTTGACTTTGACTTTCGCTTTCGAATTTTCTTTTCTTTTTCTCGCAGCAAAATGAAAAAAAAAAACTAAGCAAAATTCAAATCGATAAATGTAAATAAAACGAGTCGCACGACACACACACACACAGCACACGCTCTTCAGGTGACATAACCAACTGCCCGATATGCTGCCCGCCCCCGCTTCAGCTACCCCACCAACCAGTTAACTCCCCGCCCCAACTGCCGCCACTCTCTAGACCATACCGTCGCCACTCCCCTCTACAGCAAACATAGTGTATGCTCGAGCACATTTACAACTTGAGCTTCAAAACGTGCCTAGTTTTTATACTCTGCTCCAAGAAACTTATGGTACATCCCTTTGGTGCAGCAGTTTGCAATGGATTGTAGGTAGCGTCGTGGAGAGAGCGCCAAAAGATAACTCCAGATTGGTTAGTTCAATATATATTGTAATCAAATTTGGAACAGAACATTCTTTGTGTCGATATTTGCCGAATCGGATCACTATATCATATATTTGCCATACAACATTGTCCATATATCACATGTTTTGCAAGGTATTGCAGTTAGATTTCTGAAACACCTAAGATTATTTACTATCTACCGCACCACTAAATTTCAAAAGAATCGCACCACTATATCATATAGTTACCATACAAGTAAAAGTCGTACTTTCCCATATTTCACACGGTTCTCAAGTCCTTCAAATGAAAGTTCACACACAACCTAGATTCTTTAATGTCTATCGCTCTACCAATTTTCATGAGGATCGGACCATTATATCTTATAGCTGCCAAACAACTTAAAGTCTATCTTGCTCACATTTCTCTCGTTCTTCAAGCTACTGTATTTAAATCATAAAAATTCTTAAGTTTCTTTATTTCATATCGCACCATCGAAATTCAAAAGAACAGACCATTATATCATACAGCTCCTATACAACTAAAATCGGTTATATTCATTCTTCAAGCTATTGAATACAAATTCTATAGATATTATCTACGAAAACTTCGAAAAGAGTGTAAGATCTTCGGCTTGCTGCAGATAGTCTTTCCCTGCTTGTTTTTTTGGCTTAATGCAACTGGCCGGGCATTTTGGTCATTTGGAAATGAGTGCAAAAAGTGTTCGGTCAAAAGGCCGCACGAGCCGCGCAGTGGTGAGGGAGGACGAGTAGAGTGGAGGGAGCAGGAGGAGGAGGAGAAGATGCAGGAGGAGTAGGGGGTCTGTGCCAACAGTCGACAGCCGTGCAATGATTTATTCCAGCAATTTATTTGCGTGTTGTTGTCTCGTCTTTGACTTTGTGTCTTGTACGTGCTGACGAACGGAGAAAGTCCATAAATTACACTACGAAACGGTCACTGGCAACCGACCGAGTGACATACACACACACTCACACACATACACACAGACCTAGCACATGGCTAAAGCTTAACCTGTTGCTTAGGATCAAAAGGAGCAATACCCCAGAGCTTTACATAGTTTCAATAGTTATAACGATACTATCGCATAAATAACAGATGGCATTTCTAGAGAAAACCCTTTATTTTAGACCTTGATTGTCGACTGTATTGCCATCCAAATATCGAAGCATCCTAAGGATTTGAATGGAACTAATCTAATCAGGCTATACAATTCTGAAGATTCAATGAAGTCACTTATTAATGTCCAACGAAAAAAAATATTACCCAAAAAGATTCTAAGACCACAATGGAATGTTCAGCTAAGGTTTATCTAAAATGTTTAGTCTAAAAATTTCATAAAGATTGGTTCATGACTGTTATGAGGTATAAAATATTGTGAATACTACTATAATACTAATATTGTTAAAGAGACCCCTTCCTCTACAGACCAATCCATTCCCATGATAAATTACAGCACCGTAAGCAACACGTGCAAATAATAAAACTTGGACTACGGACGACGGACGCCGATTACAGCGAAAAGTTGGAGAAAAAACGTTTCATTTACGGCAACAAGGCACATTTTTTGTGGAATTTGTAAACGATGCCAAAACGAACACGATTTATGCGTTTCATGTAATCGGTTGTAATCGCCTGAAGACTTGCTGGAAACTAGGTTTACGCATCGAACCCTAAAAATACAACTTGATTTGAGCTAAAAACATGCAACAATTGTATAGCTTGATAGCTTTTTTTTCGATTTTAAGCCGATTGAATAGCAATCGATTATGTTATCGATTGCTCAAGTTAAGTTTGGTAAAGGGCAACTACTAATATATGCTCGATTGCTAGATTGTAATAAATAAATGCAAGTTGTAGACTGTGCTTCAAATGATACTCATCCAAAATTAATCGATAAATTTCTATCCTCAATTTGTAGACTTAAAACGATATCACCAATTATTCTTTAATTTTCGTATCGATTAATCGATTGCCGAAATTAAATTATTCCATAAATTAGACTCGCACTAGCGTGGGCTCTTCGTCACTCACCTGATCCCACGCTCATCTCTCGATCCCTCTGCAGCCTCCTTATGGTCTTCTTGCAGTCGTCCAGTTCCCGCGTCAGCCGCTGCATGGCCTTGTTTTTGATGGCCAAATCAACCCGCATGCTGCGCACAGAGCTGAGCAACTGTGACTCCTCCTTGGCAGTGCTGTGGCCCTGGCCCTGAACATGGCCATGGCCGAGCAGCGACAAAGTCGATTCCGACTGCGATATGGGCAGCTTGGAGCCGATGGCCGTTGGTCGGCGCTGGGCACCGCTCTGCTTGGAGTTCGGACGCGAGGTGTTTGGCGTGGAGTTGGCGGTGCTGCTGGTGCTGCTGCTGCCGGCCGAATGCAGCTGAAGGTGATGCTGTTGCTGCAAATGCTGCTGGCAGATGACGCTGGGCGAGGGGCAGCCGATGGTGTTGGTGCTGTGATCACGCATCAGACCTGTCGACTGGATGGTCTGGGTGCCCGTGCTGGTTGCCTTCGACTGGCCGATTGGGTCGGTTTGTGTGCAGTTGTTGTAATATTTGTCGAGACGTTTCTGCATGAAACGATCCAAAGTGCGGACCTTTGATTCGATTTGTTCGTTCAGCTTTGTGTTGATCTCTTGCAGGCTGTATGAAAAGGAGGCGGTGGGACGAGAAGAGAAATTTAGACCAGTAGTAAGATAGGATTTTGCAATCGAAAGTACTTAATAGGGCACGATGCATAGACAGGGGGACGAAATGACAAAAAAATGGACACAGAAAAGAAAGAGATGGACAGATGGGCAGATAGGCGGACAGCCATGTGGACAGAAAAAAACTAGGAGACAGACAGACAGACGGACGGATTGAAAAAGGAAGGCCGACAGGTGGACAAGCAGGCATCCCGACAAACATAGCCAAATCGGATAAGCCTCCTCACCAATCTGGGTGTCATTTTGAAACTTCTCCTTCCCGCCCAGCTAGGAGCTAGACATAGAAACGAAGGAAAGAGGGCAGGCGGACAGGGGGACAACCAGGTATCCAGAGAGACATAACAACATCAGCCAAATCTCCTTTTGAAGTTCTTCTACCTGCTCTGTTCCATACCTTAGCACCTGGGTCTCCAGATCTCCAATGTGCGTCTCATATTTTTCCTGCACGGAATTGAAACGTTCCTGAACATTGGCCAAAATCTCTTGGGCCTTACGATCCTGTTCCTTGGCATCTGATTCCAGTTGTGCAATTCGCTGTTCCAGCAGCTTGCGACTATTGAGGTTCTCCTGATCGTTGTGCGCACAAAGACCAGGATTCTTGGAGGCAACTGCAAAAGAAGAGGCCACAGGCATAAGTTGAGGTCACGAGACCGTGGGCACAGCTGTTGGATCAACTTACCAATGAGTGCCGACACTGAATCCGGATGCTTGCGCATCAATATGCGCTCCATTTCACGGCACTGTCGCTGCAAATCCTGTATAAGGCGTGCATCCTTCTCTTTGCCTTCCGCGGCATGGCGTCGCTCCAGTTGCGCCTCCTCCAGTTCGGCACGCAGTGAACGCTCCAATTGTGACGCTTCGTCCCGGTCGCGACGTGCCGATAGCAGTTCGTTGCGCAAAACTCCGGCGCATTCGCGCAGATGCTGTACATCCAGTTTAAGCATCTCGGACTCCTCCTGCAGCCGGCCGTTGTGCTCGCGCAGGGCGCGCTGTGTCTGCGACAGCGATTCGCTCTGCAGCCTCACCGACGCCAGACGCTCCTCGGTGTCCTTGAGCTGCTCCTGCAGCTCCTCGATCTCATGCTTGAGTGCATGCTCCCGCGAAATGCTGCAGGCCAGCGGCTCAATGGGTGAGCATAATGTGCTGACCAGATGCTTGGGTGAGCTGCCCACTGCCTTCTCGCTGTAGCTGGCCATGGGAGCGATGGGTCCGTGGTATGTCGCCTGACGTCTGTGGGGGGTGCCAACGCTATTGGTCAAGGAACTGCGACGTTTGCCGCTGGCACAGGCACTCACACTAACACTGGCACTGGCACTGGCACTGGCCATTGGCTTTGGCAATTGGGCGGTGCAATCCTCCTCGGCCTCGGTGATTTCCTCCATCTATCGTTGGTGAAAGACAAAGAAAAATTTTAGAAAATAAAATCAAATAAAATTGGATTGAGTTGAGTTCGGTTTAGTTGAGTTCGTGAAAGTGCGCGCGCCTGGCAAGTGCCGGGCCAAGCGCCTTTTGGGTGTGTCAAGTGCTGTGTGTGTGCCGCGCGCTGCGTCGCTCTGCTCTAACAGTCAACGCCGGCCAAATGGCAACAATAATATAAATAATAACAACAACAATAACAACAGCAACAGCAACAACCGGCAAACAATGAGCAGCGGCAACGCGCGCGCGCGTTATTTCTACGCGTCTTTACCCAAACCAGCCGAAAAACAAGCTCAAGCTAAGGTCGCACGGAGGCATCCTGCACCACCCGCCAAGCCCCCTTGCAGCACCTTACTCTCTGCCTTCTCCTCCAACACCCCCTCTGCTGCAGTGCATAGCACCTTCCCCTGTTATTGAAATTCAGCTCAACCAGTCGCAACAATACATGCCGCTGCACCGTGGTGTAAAACCCATTTGGTATGCATTCAATTGGTTTTCCTTTGTCCATATTTTTCGAAATTTTCCCTCTTTGCTAAAACTAAGCGTTCTTCAAGTTGAAAGACTAAATATCTTAAACATAAAGGAAGTTCCGCTGATATTCACGAAATTTGAAAGGTCCTAAATAGATATGGTCAAGGGATTAACTTTGCTTTAAAATGCGTCTGAAATCAAATTCTCTAATATTAATATAATAATAATTTATGAAACTTAAAATATCCCAATTAAGCTTCTCGAAGATAGCGTAGCAAATGGCGCCCGAGTAGGGACTCTTATATTGTTGGAATGCACTATGGATCCCTTGACCTATTTGTAGTATTTAAATGATATTTCAATACAGCAAAAAGTCAATTATCGGTTGGTTTGATTGCAAATTGGTCTTTTATGTATATAAGTTTGGTGAATAAAGAGTTGTGTCCAATGTGCTTAGAACACTTTTCTTGAATTATGGCAATAATAACATTTGTGCGATGTTTGTAATAAGCTAATATATATAATTGGGTTTAACCTGTCAAAACATGTATGGCATACCAAAAAGGATGAAAGATTGCCCAATAGTTGTTTCATGCGTCGGAGAAAATTTGATGTATAACATAAGTTTGGCGCCCGAAGAGCTATCAGATTAAAATAATGTTCTTTAATAATTGAAAACTAAGATTTATACGAAATTTTTTGTGATGTTTGCTTTTAAAAAGAGCGCCCAAGAAGCCCTTTCAGTATATTGTGTGAAGTATCCAGATTTTGCTCTTTTGTTTTGTGGCGCCCGAGCAGGGACAACAAGGCGGTTTTTGCAATTTGCCCCACGGTGCGCCGTTTGGTGCCTCAACAAACGTATGACAATAGTTTTGAGTACGAGTATTTAATAGGGCTAAGCGATGACGATGATGATACAACAACAAAGATAAGATAATTACAATGATGTGTGGGTGTGTGGGTGTAACAACAACAACAATGCACTGAACAAAGCAACGGAAACGTTGTAGAAGAAAGTTTTGGGCCCCTCTCGGTGTCCCCAACATGGTCTCCACCCACGTCCAGACCTGAACCCAAGTCAACAGCTTCACAGCGATGTCTTTTTAACAGCATCTATTGTCCGAGTTATATATTGTATATATGGGCCCCTCAAACAATATATGTACATATATAAATATTGTATAGCTTATATATATATATGTTGTCTTTTTCACGAGTCATTACAAATGGGCTTGACTTGACTTGGCTTTTTTTTATTTTTTGTGCTCTGCTCCACTTGAGGCCCAAGCACTCTCGCTTTTATCGCTCGGCCTCCAAGTCACAGATTCTACCTGGACGGCGGCATCTCTCCACACACACACACACACACACAAATTTTCCATATCGAGTAGAGAGCTCCAGCTTTGGCCTCAGCTCCAGCCACATGGCTGGCTCAACTAGTAGCCCAGTTTTTGTGTATGGTTTTTGGGTTCGGCGTCTACTCCTAACTCTGAGCTCGTATTTACATGTATGTTAATGATGTTTATGTACGTGCCTCGGGTTTTTGTTTTGGATATTTTTCAAAACAACTCGCAAACTAATCCCACTTTCCATTTCATTTACCATACAAGAAAGCGCTAACAGTAAACTGACAACAAAACAACAACAACAACAACAACAGCAACGCCGTCAACGACAAAATGTACCAAAAATCTGCATAAATATTAATAATAACAAAAATAAAAAATAGAGTTGAAAAAGGTATGTCAGCTCTGTATGAGGAGGTGACAAAGACTGTGCTCCCTCTTCAGTTTGTTAATTAAAATAACTTCACTAAAGTTGTCTCCAGATCGACAACAAATACCTTTGAGGGAAACGAATCTAACCCAGAATAGTATGCTACAGAGTTAATATAAGCTGTATATAGTATATATATGGTAACTATATTCAGCATAGATATATAATGAACAAATGTGTGTTGTTTATTTTCAAACTATCAAATAATGGATTTCTTTTTCCCCATACCTTAAACAATTGTGCACATACAAGATTTTAACTTGGTAGATCTTTGCCTTTTAGAGCATAGTATTCTAACATGACTGAGTTCAAATAGATATTTACGCTTATATACAATGTGTATTGTGTTGTATATATTTTACCTGGTTAATTTTTTACCCAAAATTTAGGAAAAATGCAATAAAAAATCAAAATCGGTACAGTTTTGACTGAGTTATGAACATTTGAAATATATCTCCCATACGAATTTATTCGCTTTATGTTAAAATTTTACTCGATTTCAGGGCGATTTTTCGGTGAAAAATAAAACTCATCTCTCAAAATTTTAAAATAGTCTTTTATGCCAATTTTGATCACAGAAATGGAAAAAAGTTAAGATTTTGAATTTTTAGATTGGAAAATTAGTTACTACAAAATTCAAAAATTATAAAAAAATATATTTTACGGAATGAATAATAATTTAAATGAGGAACAAAATAGAATCGAAAACCATTAACGAAATGGCATAACAAGTCAAAATCAGTGCAGTTTCCCCAAACGACCGACATTGTTATATCGACTATTGTTACTAATCAAGGATATTTATACTTTATACATCCCAACAAGACTATGATAACATTCTTCCCATTTTTCAAATGGCCTAAAACAGATAACCTTTTCCCAGAACTATATTAATAAAATGAAAACTTCGTTAAAATATAAAAAAATGAATAACATAATATAAATGTTTAAAATCTCCAGCATACCAAGGACGTCTTTAATAGTTTATTGGCTACTTCGATATAGAGAACTTAACAATCGAAATGCTCCTTAAGAAACTTAATATTTTTGCTATTTTTTTTAAGAAATTAAAAATTCATTTAAAGTTTCGCTTTTTAACAAAGAAAACGTATTTTTGATAAAGATATAAAATAAAACAAATAAAACCATGCAAATCATTGAAAGGCAAAGGGGAAACCCACAGAATTAGTGAAAAGACACAGAAATTGAATTTAATAGATTTAGTTTTGTGTTTGATATAAAAAAGGGAGAAAAAACTTAATGAATAACGATAGATAATTTGAGCTGATAAATATACATTTAAGCAGATATCGGAAAATGTCTGCCATTTTGTATGTGAATTTGCAATTGTTTTGAATTGAATTGAAGAAATGCGCAATGATAAGTACTTACGCTTATGAGTGTGAGTGTATTCAATGGGTATATTTATGAATATTAAGGACAATTTCACTACTTGACTCTTATGGCACACACACACACACACACACACACACACACACTTCAGTTAACTGTTGAAGCTTTGCAATTATATTGAACTCTCGATCTTCCTCAATTGTCATTTGATTTGATTTGATTTCAGTTGAGTTGATAAACTTATAAAGTGAAAGGAGCGAGACCGAACGACATCGAGAGCTCATGTTGATTAGAGAGCGAGAGTAGAGCAGAGCAGATCGGAGCTGGTCAGTTCAATAGACAGAGGCGTAGTTAGACCAGCAGAAGGGGGGCTGCTCGGCCAAACAAAGCAGAATTCGGTCTGGACATACGGGTTGTGGGGCTACCAATTTCCTTTCCATTCAACCCTCCCCCTTCTAAAGCCTAAGCCCCTGACCTATGTACAGAAATCATGTCAATGTGAAAATAAATTTCGCCTCAACACTTCGAGAACGCTTCAGCGATCAATCAATTTGCGAACTGCGAAAATTTCATTTCAATTCAATTCATGTGGATGTTGCGTGGGTGCGTCCTCCGCTGCAGCCACCAGACAATGGATACAAATGGGACACGAAACCAACAAGTAACAACAACAACAATAATAATAATATTAATATTAATAATTATCATAATGATGATAATAATAATAATCGGAACAGCAATGTGCCACATTTAACAGTTGCACGGCAAGTGGCACGCGGCGATTATCAAGTGTAGAAAGCTCTATGAAAAAGAGAGCATGACGAGGAAATACCCTAAGAACCGATTCAATATAGCTTTTTATCTCTTGGAGAATTAGGCGCCTCGGTGGACCAGTGGATAGCGCACTGTCCCGCCAAACAAGTGGCTGTGGATTCGAGCCCCACTCATGTCAATAACATGACCGTCCTAGAGAAACTCTGTTGTGGCGTATTATTTAAAATCCATCCGCGTAGATGTTAGAAATATTTGATGCTTAAAGAATTTTTTATCTATCCCTCTCTCAACGATATTGGAATTATTTTTGCTTTACGATACAGATATATAGATATTACTTTGCCAGATAAGAATGATAATGAATGAAATATTATATTATAATCTATATATTATATAAATATTATATTATAATCTTTATAAATTATCCGATTTTGAGATCATGAGATTTAGACATATCAAAGTTGATGCAAATTTTCTAAAGCATTTTCTTTTAGTTACAGGGTATTAAAATATACATCGATTAGTTGTCGATAAACGAATTGAACTAATTGGAGCTACAATTGAAAGACAATCGCAGTGCAATGCGAAATGAGTTGGAATTGTGATTATAGAAAGTCGTTCGTCGATGCCATCATAATAACAATGAGAATGATACGAGCCGACCAGTCGATCCATTAACAGATCGAGTAAACTTATTCATGCACCAATTCCTTTGGGTAAAACAAGATCTTATGGTCTTATTCTTATGCTAAATATTTTCGTAAATATGGAAGAACAAATGGGGTGAATGAAGTGCAGACAAAGGGTGAAAATTCTTAAGTAAAACAGATGAGTCCAATGAAATTTTTGCCACATAATATTTAAAGAAGTCTGTAGATGCTATAATATTAATAGTCCATAGGGAACATTTGCTTTTATTAGAGGGTTAGGTTAGAGGTTCAATGTGAAACGTTTGATTTGATATGATTAACATCTGTCAAATTATCCATAGTGTTATCTTTATGTTGATACAATTTATCAATTTAATTTACATGTTGTTTACAATTTGAAGACAAAATAATTAGTAATAATAAAATAGAATAATTACTCGATAATGTCACTATGGAAATTATAATCTAAATTGGAGAAAAAAATAATCTGAAATATCTAATCAAATTTCATCTAGTAACATTAAGATACAATTTTCCGTGGATACTTCGATTCGTCCAATTTAAAGTTTTTTTTTCAGATAAAATGGGTTTTGTCAAATGTATTTACCACACAGGTATAATAAAATTCCATAAATTCCAACTTCTAAAATTGTATGTATATTAGAATCAAAATCTTCAAAGCAATCCCGCCACATTCCTAGGCTATATGTGTATTTGTCTAGTATGTTTATCTCCATATCTTCAGTTCAGTCTATCTTTCTTTTTATCTGATTCTATCTACTTGACTCTTTGATCTGTCGTGCTTATGGACAGTCTCTACTCTCTAGTCTGTATAACTGTCAATCTATCCATATGATAATTTCTGAATATCTATCCATAGGTCTATCTGATGATCTGTCTACCTGCCGGTCTGTCTATCTATCGGTCGGTATATCTGTCCGTTCATATGGCTGTTTATCTGTCAACCTGTGAGTCTGTCCATCTGCCTGCCAATCTGTCTGTCAATTCGTCCGTACGTCTGTCCATCTATATGTCGGTATATATATGTATATTTGTCACTTGTCCGGGTACACATCTATCTTCCAAACTTTCTGTCTATTTATATTTCTATATTGTATTACAGGATATCTGCTAGTCAAAAACCTTTCCAACTGGTTGAAATTGATCTGAAATTAGACAAATGCTCTATTATTATGAATAACTGATGTTTTGAGAAAAAAATTCCGGTACAGAAAGTGTTAAATTATAGTGTCGGGTTCTGAATGCGCCGGGTGAAGCATAATTATATGGAGATATGTATAGATCTATGAAATATGGTTGTGCAGATGCATATGGGATGGATATTATTATTGTTATTATATTGCTTGATATTTGCCAGACTGTTGCATTCATAAAGAGTTATTGTAATCGAATGCTGAAAGAAAGCGACAGCGGGGAGCGATACGATTTGAAAAATGAAAAAAAAAAAAATAATTAACATAAATGATGGTACAATAGCAAAAACAACAATAACAATAACAGCAACAACAACAACAACATTCGTGTGTCGCATTTATGAGAAGATTCATGCAACCGATAAGCCGCCAGCCAATGCCCATAGACACTGGCCCCACTGTGCGCGCGGGCTTACAAGGAACTGAGCATCGCCGTTGCAGTCGCTGCTGCTGTTGGCGTCGACGTCGGCGTCGCTGCTGTCGACAGCAGCTTTTGTTGTTTGGTTTCTTATGGACATAAGAAATGAGCGGATAGCCAATGCTGCTCCGCATTTACATACATAACACGCTTGACACTCACACTTACACGCGCACACACACACACACACACACACACACACACACACACACACACACACACACACACACACACACACAGTTAAACCGTTTAAAAAGCTTTTAAACTCTATTGCTTTGCCACCGGCTCTGTTAACGCCACGCCGGCAGCGCTGCCGACTGCGCTGCCAACGGACTGGCGGCACACAGAGAAAAATATCGAAAATGAAATGGCAATACTTTCCCAGCGTTGATATAAAAGCGCCACTCCACCAATGGGACATGTCTCATTACGGTTTAGTGTTAGATCTCGCAAAGATGTATAACGGGAGATCAAGAGCAAGACTACAAACAACAACAACAGCAAGAGCAACAGCAACAACAAGAAGCAGCATGTTGTTGTTGCTGCTGCTGTGCATAAATCAGGCTGCATCCATGTCTTTGGATCGCATAGCCTTGGAGCGCAACGAATTACCCGCCGCCGTCGCAGCCCAACTACAAGAACAAGAAACAGAAGATGCCGCCGCCTCAGCTCCTCCAGCTGCGGTGCTCATTGACGATATGAAAATGGCCGCTGTGCCGGCTTTGGGTAATACGGACATGTATATGCTGGTGCCGGAATCTGTGGCCAGTCAAATGGCCGATACGGATCGTAATACCATTGACAACATGGAGCCGGAAACATATCCGGATAGTGCAGCGGCTGGTGAGAGTGCCGATATGCTGATGCTGGAGAGCGATGATACACCAGCCATGCAGCTGGTGGAGCTGCCTAGTGACATAACCGTTGCGGAGCTGCAGCCCGAGGCACAGACCGAAGAAACGCAATTGGATTTGCAGACCGAAACGGAGACAACATTTGCCGCTAGCCCCGAGCTGATTGAAGAGCATGTGGTGGAGCAGCCAATGCAAGAGGAGGAGCAGGAGCAAGTGGAACAAAGTCAGGAGGCGCAGCTGGAGAATGCTGAAGTGGTAACCGAAGTTGTGCAGCAAATGGAGGAGGAGCAGCAGGAACAGCTGGTGCAAGCGGATGATGGAGATCAGAACCACCAGCAGGCTGAGGAGCAAAGTGCAGCAGCCCTGGCAGTGCCGGAGAAGTTGGCTGATGAGAAAACGGAAACGGAAGCGGAGCTTGAAACACAAACGGAAGTTCAGACACAGGTTGATGCAGCGGCTGACACTGAGCAGCAGGCACAGGAGCAGGAACAGCAGCAGGAACAGGAGCAGGAACAGGAGCAGAAGCTGGCAGAGGCTGCTGATAGTGTAGACACCACCGAGACCAGCCTTTTGGAAACCATGGCTGATGGCATTGAACAGGGTCTGAGTGAAGTGATGTCTGAGGTGCTGCCACAGGAATTAAATGTCTCCGAAACAGCAGTAGTTGAGAAGCAGCAAGATGAGCAACCCGCAGAGGAGACACCCAAAGAGCAACTGGACGCAGTTGCTCCAGCTGAAACTGAAGCTGCAGCAGAAACTGTGGCAGAAGTTGAGCCCGCATTTGTGCCGGAAGTCGTAGCTGAAGCTGTGACCGCAGCTGAGACGGAGATTGAAGCTGTGTCGGAGCCTGAGGCTGTAGCTGAAGCCGTAGCCGAAGCTGAGGTTGTGCCCGCAGCTGTGTCTGAGCCTGTAGTCGAAGCTGAAGATACTGTGGAGCCGCAAGCCAATGAGATTGTTCCACAAACTGTGTTGCCCGACATTGCAGTAGAAACAGCAACGGAGCAGCTGCAGCAAGCCGATGAAATGCCGCAGGAAAGTGAGAACCAGCAGGATGAAGTGCAGCAAGTCATTGAATTGGAAACAGCGACCGAAGCAGCAGCAGTAGCTGAAACTGTAGCTGAAGTGCAGCAGGAGACTATAAATGATGCAAATCCACAGGAAGCGGCCGCCGCAGCAGCAGCGCCAGCAGCTGAGCCAGAGTTGACCAAGGAAACTGAGAAGGAAAAGGAAACAGAAGTCCAAAGTCAAAGCCCAGCTGAAGCAGCTCAAACGGAAACGGAAAACCAGCCCTTGATACAGGCTGATGAGTTGATACCACAAATGGAGGCACAGCCTGAGCAGACAGAAGCATCCATGTTGACCACCATAATACCACTGGTGTTGCCACAGCCAGAGGCAGAAACACAGCCCCTGCAAGTGTTGGACAGTGTATTGAACTATGTGAACGCCTCCTTTATGCAACAGCAGCCGGAGCAGGAGATGCACAAAAAGGAGCACGATGAAACCGCCACGGAGAATGCCTTTAATGCACAGCTGAGACGCTACGATGGTGCACAAGTGTGGCGCATTGTGGTGCAAACCGATAAGGATAAGAAAATGGCGGATGAATTACAGTCCAAATATGGTAAGTGAAAACAAAAAAACAAATACCCTGTAAAACATGAAGCTAATGCACTGTAATGCAGATGGTCAATTGTGGAAGGAGGTGAAACAAGAGGTGGATTATCTGTTGAAGCCACAGGTGTTGGCTGCCGCCGAGCGTCATATACGTGCAGCAAATTTATCGCGCATTGTGCTTATCGATAATTTACAGCAAGTTATCGAAGTGGAAAATCCGCCAGCTGAAAAAATTGCAGAACTGCAAAATCGCAAGGGTAAGTAGCAGGGGTTGAGTTTGGGGAATCAAAAGAAAGTAAAGGGAGTTGCAGGTTGGTTTGGGGACGCCAGCCACGCCCACAGGTGTTGCCATAAACGAGCTTTTAATGCAACTAATGGGCAGGGGCGTGTGAAAAGTCATAAACCAAAAAAGTGACACGAAAAATAAAAAAAAAATGGACCTGAGGGTTGACAAATACGGACTGAGATATCGAGTTTGCCTCTTGGCCCCAACGAAGGGTTGCAACTTGCACTTGACTAGCTGCACGCGGTAGGAGGTAGGAGCAGGAGGCGCGTTTATAGTACAGTTTACAGTTGTTTAATCGATAATCAGACAGACACGCAATTTCCTTGGCCCTCCCTCCGCGCCCGCTACCTGTGCCGGAAGAGCAATTGAGCCATTGTCGGCGGCGTTTGCATTTAACTTTCTTTTGGCACTTAACACTTGCAACTTGCCAAGTTGCAAGTTCAGGTTGAATGCACCCTAGGGCTAGGTGTCTCGGGGGTTTTTCTGTCGTGTCTTGTTGCCATAGTTTATAAGCTAATTTGTTTCTTATGTCTATGCACAGGACATCGTTTAACCTGGCAGGCCTATCATCGCCTCGATGATATACACGGTTTCATTGACTACATGGCCAAGACTTATCCCGATATTTGCTCCACCGAAATTATAGGCTATTCCCTAGAGAAGCGTCCACTGAAGATACTCAAGTAAGTGCTACACCTTCCAACCACCAAAAGAGAACCCAGCTAACTTCATTGCCATCTCCCCCATAGAATATCCAATGGCAATCCACGCAATCCTGGCATCTGGATCGATGGCGGCATGCATGCTCGCGAATGGATCAGTCCCGCCACTGTCACCTTTATCGCCAATCAGATTATCGAGGGCTGGGAGGAACAGCCACAGTATATCCGTGACATCGACTGGTATATCCATGCCGTTGCCAATCCCGATGGCTATGAATATTCACATACCACGGATCGTCTGTGGCGCAAAAATATGCGTGCTCATGGACGTGCCTGTCCTGGCGTCGATCTCAACCGTAACTTTGGCTACAAATGGGGCGGCAAGGGCACATCGGCCAGTCCTTGTTCACAGACGTATCGCGGCAGCAAAGCCTTCTCCGAGCCGGAAACCTTTTACATTTCAAAATTCATCAGCGGCTTTCCACGTGAAACCTTCCAGGCATACCTGTCCTTCCACAGCTATGGCCAGTACATACTTTATCCATGGGGCTACGACTATCAGCTAACCAAGGATCGTGCTGATCTCGATCGTGTAGCACGTCAAGCGGGCACGGTAAGTGTAAACCTAATTCCCCCACTGCAAGCCTAAACTAACACTCCCAATCTCTTTCCAGAGCATCACCAAATCAACTGGCGTCAAATACACGGTGGGTTCATCCGCCACAACGCTTTATCCAGCTGCCGGTGGCTCCGATGATTGGGCCAAGGGCATTGCTGGCATCAAATACGCCTACACCATCGAAATGGGCGACACAGGACGTTATGGCTTTGTCCTGCCCGCCTCCTTCATCCAGTACAACGGCAAGGATGGCTACACCTTTGTCGATACTGTGGCACGCGCCGTGCAACAGGGACGCAGCAGCAGCAGCCGCCGACTCGTCCACTAGTTGCATACTTAGCATTTAGTACAATCAATTTTTTTTTGCCAGCTATTTTTTTTAATGTTATTTATACGAAAAAGAAAAACTATTTATTTATTTATTTATTTTGTAACTAGACAAATTGAACATTCCCAAAAATAGACTGAGACATGTTTATTTAAAAAATCTAAAAATCAAATTGTTTTCTGATTCGAGGGGTGGGAAACGTGAACTGCTCACGGAAAGGAATTTCGCAGGGATGGAGAAAAGGAAACTAGCCAGCATAATCCTGGAAAAGGTGTGGGTGACATTCATTCGACTGATCCTAATCGAGGAATACCATTCAGCAGCGTGCGATGAAGCCGCCCTTGCCATAGATGAATTTTTACACTCTTTTGCGAATAACTTCTCTGTTTATTATCCTATAAACGTTTAGCAGCCAGGTGACTGCATTTTGCACCTTTGATTTCTGATTTTGACCCATATTCAGGAATTTCTGAATCTTACAACTCTTGTGTTTATGATCGAATTTTCAGAATTGTTTTATGACAAAGTCATTGAAAGATATTCTCAAATCATTTTGATAAAGAATGCAGAAATTATAGGCACCACAATAGAGTGGAAACAAATTTTGAATGACACTTTCTGCATAGTGTTTATGGGCACCTATATACCAAATTTCATCACTATTTCATAAAAATTGTAGCTACTAGACACATTTCGTAAGATTCCGAGGAAATAAAGGGTTGAATCAACATTTTGGGAAATTCCATTCTGCTGTTTCTCTTCATGACGCTATAGACCAAATTTGGAGCCGATAGCCATTTTATCAGAAATGATTTTGATCGATTATCGGGGCCGTGACATTCGAAATTTGAGAAAACTCGTACATTAGCAGCTGGGATCGACACATTCATACAGACGGACAAACGGACATGCCTATATCGACTCGACTATTGATGCTGATCAAGCGTATCTATAATTTATGGGGTCTTCCACGCCTCCTTTTGCCTGATACATAAATTCCAACAAAATTATTATACCCTTTTTTTACAATTTTTCAGATGAAAAAGACAAGTGTTTCTTTCGAATCGGTTCAGGAGTGTTATTAGCAGAAGTTCAAAAACCAGCAGCTGCTATCGAAACATACTTTCCATTAACCACTCGTAATATTGTAGATCTTGTAGCCTCTCTGTCTCTCTCTAACTCGTCACTCTCCACCTTTCCAATAAAACCATTAAATCGCCTTAAAAAATTAATTAATAAATCATGCATATGCAAATTTTTGTATACATTTTCGAGAAATTAAGCAAAAATCGTTGACTAAATCTTAGCATGGGTTTTGTATAACAGTTTCGTCAGTGTATGTATAACAGTTTTGTGTAAAGTAAAAGTTGAGCAAAAACAACAGCAACAACAACAAAATCGTCAACAATAATAACGCCACATTTTTGGCTATGCAAATGCCTTTGGCCCATTGTCTGTCTGTGGCCCAAAATGTTGGCTTTATTGAGAACACCCGTTGGCCGTTATTTGGCCAGATCTTGTCGTGGGACATGTCAAAGTGAATCCAACCGTGACACGGTCAACATACAGCAGCGGCTGAAAGCCTGAGCAAAAAACAAGAAACAAATCTCAAATCGTAGCCATGCAGCTTAACGCACTGGCAGCATTATGTGGCTGCTGCATGTTGCAAGTGCTTGTGGAAACAACAGCAGCCGGGGGCAGCCACTCGGCCTACGATTGGCTGACCAACGCACGCACTGGCAACACGCTGATCCGTGTGCCCTTCTTTGGCGGCGGCGTCAATCAGCTGTTGCGCTACCTACGCCCCATGGAACAGCCGGGCGGCAAGGGGGAACGACGGTCGGCACTGCGTCTGGCGCTGGACGAGAACTACGTGAGCTACCGCGGCGCCCAGCTCTGGAAGCTGAACTTCAATGGCACTCGGCGGCAAGATGATAATGCGCCGGATGCCCATTTCAAGCAATTCGTGGCGGATTTCGGTAAGTTGTAAATTGACCCGAGGTCAGAAATCTTTATATTCATACTTTTCTCCAATCGATCGATCAATCAATCAATCAATCGTTTGATCGGCTTTAGAAACTTCCTTTCCTGTGCTTAACGAGTTGTTTTTCAATAATATGCAAATTGAAATTGAAATTCGGAATGGGAATGGGCTTGGACTTGAAAATTGGAAGAGTTCATTATGCTTAGGGATCAGGTTGCGTGCCTTTTGTGCTGTTGACCTCTTGGCCGAGACTTCAACAGCTACAGAAATATATCGAAGCTGAGAGAAACAATAAAGTATCTATCTATCTATCGGGTCGGGTCCGAACTTTGTCAGAGTTTATGGGTTTGCTGTAAAGTTTACACTGAGCGAAAGAATGGTGTCTGAACTTGGACGTGACGCAAGTCGTTTGGCTTCGATAAACTTTTTGTATTGGAGGAGACGGCATTGCTCGGGTTAGTTTTGTACAGTGTTCGAGCTAGGGAAAATACTAAAATACTCCACTAAGACACACGTTGCAGTATCCAAGCTTTCTCAAGGTTGATCTCCAATGAGATATGAGATAACGAGATAATCTAGAACGAAATCTTTACTTTATTTATAAAGACGTTGTTCGTTGTCGAACCACTAAAACATATAGCTGAAATACAACTAAAAGTCGGTATAGTTTGCATGTTTCATAAATTACGAATGCAAATTTCACACAAACTTATGATTCTATAGTAAATATTGATTTATCAAATTTCAAATGAATCTGGTTACAATATAATATATCTGCTTTACAACTAAAATTCGAATAAAAGGTAATTCTATTCTAATATAATATAAAATCTTTTACCATTTGCGTAAATTTTGTTACTTCCAAGGGGACAGTCAGGACAAATTGTTAAATGAATAATGAGCTTCTTATATATGTCGCTAAAGATTGTGAGCCTTTAAGTTTACTGTATAGAATTTCGAAATTTTCTCCTTACAATTTCAACCAATTCTGTAACACAATCCGCATTTCCTGACCTAAAAAGCTGTAGTTCGTCTAGAGTTTAGAACCAAATACTAAGCCCTCCTAAGCTACACGAGTTTCTTCGGATCTGCCATCACAGCTCCATTTCGCACTTCCACAAGCAAAAAAGAAAAGAAAACAAGAATTCTATTTCTATTTAATCGCGCCCGGCCCAAACGCTGGCAGCGCCCGTCCAAGCCAAGTCAAGTCAAAAATCGGCAGCTGCCGGTTGTATCGTAACCCCGAACCAGGTCTTTAGCGCATAAAATTGGCATTAATCAAGCGGGAGGTCGAAGCAGCAACAACAACAATAACAATTCAGCGAGAGTAACAGGTTAAAAAATTCTTGACCTTCTGCCATGAACGGGATGGGATCGGATAGTTAGTAGCAAACGCGTTGCACGATCGGCAGCATGTTGTCAATGTTTATGTTTGGCATCAGATTGGCGCCGATATTGCTACTGCTGTTCGCCAGCTGCCACGCCCAGCTGTTGCTCTGGCGCAGCGTCTCACTGGCAGGATTACCCGAGTTATGGACTATGAATAGCACAGAGCTCTATGAGGCGACATTCGAGAGCTTGCAATGGCTGTCGCCCATTGATTTGCGACGTTTCGATTTTATCTCATCCGATTCGACATATCAGATCAATCGGCGCTATAGACAGGGTGCCGCAGTGCGACGTTATTACGGCCATCAGCTGTGGAAGCTGCACGAGACGCGTCTCAGTGAGCCAAAGTTGCGCAGTTTCATACGTCACTTTGGTGCGGGAGGAACAGTTGGAAAAGCCTAATCCTTAATAGCAAAATCTAACAATCTATTCTCTCACACAGGCAGCGAAGTGTGGAACATTAATCAGGATGGCATCGATATACTCATCGAGCACAAAAATGTGGAGCCTGCCATGAAGTACATGGAGCAGACGCACTTCACCTACAACATAATGATCGATGACATTGAAACGGCTATCGATGAGACTTATAAGGAGGTCAGCGATACGGATATGGAGTACTCCATGGTCAACTATACGCTACCGTGGTTGAATCGTGCCGGTTGCCTGCTCACTTGGCGACGCTATCATGACCAAGGCGACATCAAACAGTTCATGCAGAATATATTGGACACACATTCCGACCTGGCGGAGATTATACAGATTGGTCTGACACGCAACAAGCGACCACTGGAGGTCATCAGGTGCGTGTTGGCAGTAGGAAATACTATTTTTGCTGCTACTATTGAACAGTAGCTACTACTACTATTCAACAGAGCAACTACTAATGAAATTTACGAATAGTAGTACCGAATGCTACTACTATTGCTGCTACTACTACGAAAGCTACTACGGAATCTACAACTATTTTTACTTCTAAAGCTACTGGCTATTTGGCGTTTTTTTTTGCTACTTCCACTAGTACTCTAACTTGTAACTACTGATTCTGCTACTACTACTCGTTCTACCACTATTTTTGCTACTTTTGGAGGTATTGCTACGAGTTCTACTGTTCTACTTCTACTACTACTACTCTACACTATTATTACACATGGTACTGCGACTTTTGCTAGTACTTCGACTATTACTTTTCGAACTCTTGATACTGTTAACTGCCATTGTTCTGCTACTTTTACTGCTATTTTAGTACTGTTTTAACTATTATTGCTACTACAAATTTGATTACTACTTTTTTGGTAGTTATGAAGTGACTGCTAAAGCATACAACATATTCTAGTGGTAATAGAACTACGACTTCTACTGCTAATTTTACTTTCTGTACTGCTACTTTAATTACTACGATTTACTTTTATTGCTAGTAGCACTTTTTCTAATATTGTTGTTGTTACTACGAGTTTCTATTGCATTTTTACATAAACATATAATACTACTCCTACTAGTTCTCATGCTACCTTTCCTATAGTCTACACTTATAGTTACTATTCATTCAACTTGTACTACTTTTTCCTATTTTAGTTTAAATTCACTACTAAAATTACTGCTTTTCTTTTAATTATGGCCCCTGCTAAGGCAATTACTTTCACCATAAATCTACTACCACTGCTACTCCTGCTGCTTTTTCCATCAATCTTACTACCACAATTACGTTCAATTTAACCAAAATCTCCCTCGATTTGTCCGCTCTCCCGCAGAGTATCCGATGGCAATCCCAACAATTGGGCCGTCTTTGTCGATGCCGGCATGCAAGCCCGCGACTGGCTGAGCCCCGCTGCGCTCACCTATGCCATCTCGAAACTGACCTGGCTTTGGGGCCAGGGTCAGCTGGACAAGGCCATGCGTCGCATCGACTGGTATTTCCTGCCCCTGGTCAATCCGGATGGCTATCAATACTCCCGACTTACCGATCGCATGTGGGCAAAGAATCGTCAATACGACAGCGACAGCGGCTGTTACGGCGTCAATTTGGATCGAAATTTTGACTATGCCTGGGGACAGGCGGGTTCCACATCGAATCCCTGCAAGAATCTCTATCATGGCAGCAAAAGTTTCTCCGAACCGGAGACACGGGCCATGCGCAATTTTTTGCTCGGCATGCGAGATTATCTGGGCGCTTACATCTCCTTCGGTGGCTATGGCCAATCTGTGACTTATCCCTGGGGCGATGCGGACTTTGTGACCACCAATCATGCGCAGCTGCGCCGCGCTGCTCGCCAGGCCATCCTCAACTTCCGGCGACTCAATAACGCCGAGTACAGCATGGGCAGCAGCTACCGACTGAAGCTAGCGCGATCGGGCAATGCCGCCGACTGGGTGCAGGAGACAATCGAACCGCAATATGTTTACAATGTATTCCTCAAGGATCAGGGTCGTTATGGCTATCTAATGCCGCCGCAATACATTCTGGAATCGGGCGAGGAGGCATACGAATTTCTCAAGACAATCGCAGAACAATTCAAATAAGACGAAGATCAAGTTAGGCGATTATTTTTTTTATATATTATATTATGCTATATTTATTTATTTAATACATATACATTTAAGTCTTTAAAAAGGAACTAAAGATCAAATTAAATATGAAACTATAAAGTAGTTTTTCTTTTTCCGGAGAACGAGTTCAAAATTGTATATGGTAGAAAAATGGAAAACCCAATCGGTTAATTTCATAACTAAATTATTTTAAATGAGAAGCAGCTCTCAGGTAGTTTCAATATCTAGCTTCTGAAATGTTTTGAAAATGTAATAATCAAAATATTTAACTATTCAATGACTATATGAGTCATAAGATATATGTTAAATTAATTTAGTGAATTTCGTCATAATTAAAATTCTGCATTAAATTAAAAAAACGCTTTGGAGCTTACATGCCAAATTAGGTGTCTCTGGCTCCCAGTTATTTGGCGCATTTTTCAATCTTTGCCATTTTGACATGATTTCTAATACCAGATCGTTCTAAAATTTCCAGGATTCTTTTATGACATAGTCATAATTCTAAATTCTAAAATTCAAATCATTATGTTAAGCACTGGGGAAATCGTGCGCAATTATCAAATTTTCGGAACATCTTAGTAGGATACCAATTTTCGACGCAATTTTCTGCATAGTACAATAATTGTGGCTGTTATACATATTTTGATACTTTCCGGAGAAATTGAAATAAGAACCGCTGCAATGCGGACTGCTAGCCCTCGGTCAAGTGTCTGAAGAAGACTTAAACAGCTTCACCCTTAAGACCTTCCGCAGCCGATCTTGATTTTACGCCCCCCTTTAAAATTTACAATCCCATTTTATTTTTTCATAGCCAAAATCCTTACCATAACTCATATTGTATCCTATTGTTTTTACCACCTCGGAATTTAACTGATAATTTTACTATATTTCTCTTAATTATTAAACTAATCTTTAATAATATATTATAATAATACATTAGATAAATTTACAAAACGAGAAAATAATGAAATTAAAACTTTCCAAGTGTTATCGATAAATTCACAAAGATAAAAAGCAAAGACTGTTGCATGCTTTTAGGTGTTGCCAACGAAACAAAAAAAGCCAAGCTCAGTACAAAAAATAAAGATAGCAAAAATATTGTTGCCAATTGAAAATGTTTTTGGAGTTTGGAAACTATTTGTAGTGCCCGCAAGATAAGTCCGAAAATAAGCTTTGAGTGTTATATAAACTCGGTCGAGTTCGCCAGAAGCCAAATAGAAAGCAGAGCAGAATGAGACACAGAGAGTGGGAGAGTGAGAGTGAGAGTCAGAGAGAGTTGCGGGTGTGTGCGGGAGGGAGATAGAGAAGATAGAGCGAGAGAGCTGCACTTGTTGTTCAACTGGCGCGGGGAAATACTTTCACTTTCAATCGCGTTTTGAAGAGAAGAAGAGGAAGAAGCAGAAGCAGAAGAAAACGACATAAAACCAGTAGAAGACAGACAAATGGCTCTGGCGTTTGGCTCAAAAGTTGTGTTTAAACATTTATTTCATTTATAGAAATTATATGCGGGGCGCGAATCGAAAGGCCCGACGAATCGAATCGAATCGAATCGATCGGCGCTTGGCGCTCTGAAAAGAGCGTATCGAAATACAAGTGAGAATCACATACAACTGGCATGGGGACCATCCACAACGCATATATACCCTAGGTATGATCAGTATTGGACAGCTGCTTATCCACGCTTTGACCCGCTCTTTTAGCAAAGGGTTATAAACCAAAAAGTGAAAATCATTATAAATTAACCGCGAAAATATATTGAATATAAGAAAGAGATAAGCCCCAATGATGACCGCAGCAGGTTTATCATCATTGAAGCAGACCAAAAGAAAGTATACAATTCCCACAATTTACAAAAAACTCAAGTGGGTCAAAAGTTGCAGCGTCATATGCATATGCACATAACACGCAAAACCAAATATGTAACCAAATATATGGACTATATACTATATATACGTAATATACATAATAACTTAAGAGTTGGTAACAAAGTATTATATTCGATGCACCGAAAATATCAAACTCTTCTAGGAGCTTTTGTATATTATACATTACATAGAATAGTATTCTCGTTAGTTCAGTTTAGTTTACCACAGGTATTCGAGCCAACAAACACTTAGTTGTAAAGCAGTTATATGATATAATAGTTCGACGCTTTTAAAACTAGGTGCAACGGTATATAGTAAAGAATCTTAGGATTGTATTAAATTTAAATGAAATAGCTTGAAAAACATGAGAAAACATTCAGAAAATCTGTCTGTCAGCTATACAAATTAAAATAAATAATAAATAAAAAAATCTCAATTTTAGAAACCCAAAATTATCCTTCAATAGTTCAACTATTCGATATACCGACATCAGTTATGCAATACATAGAGATACTTTCACAAAGACCCCGATTGAACAACTTGCGCTTTTATCAGCTTTGATCATATCTCAGATCATATCTCCTTTTGTCGCATTTATGCGAATTTCTTTATGAATAATATTTTTGATTATTATCTAACCATTATGTATTTAAATGTATTTAATTTTAGCTATACGAAATCATTTGATTAATTACGAATATAATGAAGTTTCCTTTGCTTTTGGCGACGGGAATGCGTCGTGGTATCTGGATGGGTTTTTGATATTTATAAATCATTGAAAAATATTCTTACAATCTTTAAATCAGTTAAATACTGACTCAGCACATTATAAAAACAATTTATTTCAAGATTTTCCATGAAATTTCGTAATTTTCCAATTCAATTCAAGCTTTTATCATCAAAAGGCAACGGGAAATATTGGCACTATTCTTAGATTATTTTATGTAGTTTTCGCTATGATTCAGGCTATTTAAATATTCGCAATTTCTCAAATGGTTTATTGATTAATCAGTAAATTATTCAATTAGTCATTTAGTTGGTAAATTATAAAGTTAGTCAAGCAAACAGTCGTAGATAGAAAAGAGAGAGAGTTGATCAAAGAGTCGTTCCACCGAGAACTTGTTCAATCAATTCATCAATCATTCAGTCAGTCAGCTAGTAAGCCAATCAATCAACAAGTCAATAAGTCAATTAACTAGTAAGTTGTTCAATCAATATCATTATCATTAATAAGTTAGCTTATCATTCAGTCTGCCGGCTAATAAGACAGCGAGACAATCAATGAATCAGTCTACTAACTGAATAAGTAATTCATCAATCAAATCATACAATTAATCAGTTATTTCGCCAAACATTTGTTGACTGTGTCAATCAATCAGTCTACTAAAGAATATGTTAGTCAATCAAGTCATATCATCAGTCAATGACTGTATGAAATGATGCGATGCATACAACAATCAAGTAATTGGTTAGTAGTTATTCGGCCAATCAATAGCAAATCAAGCAGTTCAATCAGTCTACCCATAGTCTATTCAGTCAATAAATAATTTATGCGAACATGCAGTGAGTCAATAAAAAAAATCTTTTGGAGCTTCAATCTACTAGCTAATTAGCTTTCAATCCACAAATCTTTTATTTGGCCTTTTGTTCAATAATTGAATCAATCTGCTAAAACGAATGGTAACAACAATTAAATAAGTAGATTAGTCAATGCATCAATAATAGAATCAGTTAAAATAGCAGAATCAATCAGATATTCAGACAATTCATCAAAATTTCAATGAATTTTCCATAAGTCAATACATCAAGTAGTTAAAGTATTAGTTAATCAATCCATCAATTCCACTTAAAAACCTCTCTCTTATCTATTTTGAGTCAAATACTGAAAACTTTAGATCAGTTGTCAGGTCGAGTCAGGGTAATTCCGACAATCACAGATTATGTTTAATATGGAGATGATATTTATATTAGAATCATTTTCTAGGAACCTAAATAATATTGAAAAAATTATTGTTAGCTGGGTTTTTTTCTACTCTGAAATCAACATCTATAAATAATACGTTGTATGCAACTGTTTGACGGATAAATCACAACAAATGTTGCGGTAATGGAAATGTTTATAGCTCGATTTATAAACGACAATTATTAATGATATATTTTTGTGCAATATTTTCAATTACGTCATGTGAGGGTATTAACCATATTGATGCTAAATTGTAGACGTTGGATAAAATTTCTAGAAAATTTGTGCCAATTTATGGTTTGTAGGCTCCATAGTCACTGAGCTCCAAAAGACCATAAGAACAGGAAGCAACTAAGCAAATGTATCTTCAGGGTATTACAAACAAAATTCGAAGCTTGAAACAACAGTATCTTCGAACATTCAAAACAAATTCCTAGGGTATATGATATTCGTTCAGTTTGACACTACATAATAATAGAGAGCTACTAAATTTGAATGGACTATTTTATTTTATTACCTTTTAGTGATCGCTCAGTTCACAGCACAGTTCAGTACTGCTCAAACTGTACTTATGCAGGTGCAAAGTGCATAGCGAATGCAAAACTGCAGCTTACAGCAGTGTGTGTGTGTGTGCATGTGTGTGTGTAGTAAACTTTTAAAAAAGCACACAAAATACAACAACAATAACAAAAGAGCGTCAATGTCGCTGACTCGCTGCCTTGTAGATAGGGAGTTGAGTAGAAGAGAGAGAGGAGCAGCAACAGCAGCAGCAGCATCTGCAGCCTCTCCGAACCGCTCGCACACACGCACCTTATGGCATATTGCTGGCAGCTGGACAGAGACAGAGACTTTTAAAACTGTTTTTATACCTTGATGCATTGGATGGGCAATAAGGGTATATTGTGTTTGTTGGGAAGATTTGTAACGGGCAGCAGGAGACGTTTTTCGATAGAGCTATGGGCTCCAAATTTGGTATATAGGGTTATGAATATAAACTGTGATCAGCTATATCATTACTTTAAAACTTCCCCAGATGAGTTTCATTTTTCATCCGAAAATCGATATGAAATCGAGTAAGATTCCCTGTGGGGCATATTTGAAAATCTCATAGCTTGATCAAAACCACACCAATTTGAACTTATTATACCATTTTGTTCATGATTTTTGATTCTATTTCGTTCTTCTTTCAAATTTTATGGATTTATATTTTTTAGAGTTTGAAGTAGGGGGCAGGGGGAACTGTATTTTGTAAAAATTTTGAAACCTAAAAAGTAATATTTTCATTTTTCTCAATTTCGTATATCGAAATTAGCATAACAAACTATTTTTAAACTTCGCAAGAAGTTCAATTTTTCACCCAAATATCGGGTTAAATCGAGTAAAATTTTCCCGTTCGCCAGATAATTAATAAAGTCGTTTTTTGATAAAATTTCTATAATTTTAGTATTTATAGAGCTATTGATTGAAATTTGGTATATGAGATCATGAGTAAAAACTGCCAAATGTGTGTTTATAAGCGATTGTAAATGTATTGCTCGACTGGGATCAGGGTATCTCGCAATCGAGCACTCCCGACTGCAGCGCTCTATCTTGTTGTTATTGTACTTTTTGAGCTTTGGCCATTTCATGCGTGACTCTCACGGCGTCGTCGCTGCCGCTGCTGCTGCTGCTGCTGTGGCCGTGTCGTCGCCGTCGTCGGCGGTGGCTGCTGCTGCGACTGCTGCTGCTGGCGTTGTCATTTCATTCAGTACGCGCCGATCACTCCAAGATCGGTCGTCAGCCAGCAGCGCAGATTTTTTTCACCCAAAAAAATTAAATTTTTTGTTTTTTTTTTTTTTTTGGTTTTTCACTTTCTGTTGTAATTCTGTTGAACAGTGTTTAAAAAAAATAGTTGTTGTTGTTGTTATATTCGGTCTCTTTTTTGTTTTTGCTTTCGGTGCGTGTTTTTTTTTATTTTTTTTGTATCGGAAACGGAACCCGCTGCGGTTTATATAAAAATTGAAGCGGACACAAAGGCAGCATTTAGTCTGGCAGAGTCACCGGTCTGCCCAGTGTCACAGTTACCAACGCCATCACAGTGACACCCAGAGGCGCACCGCCCCTCCCCCCCACGCACGCACACACACACACACAAAGATAAACGGTGTGTCAACAAAATCAACCGGCAACTGCAGCAGAAGAAGGAAGCAAAACGGAGAAGAAGAAGGAAGACGCAACAAAAGAACAAAAACAATAACAACAAATGTAAGTTAAATAAATGCAAAAATCTCAGTATGTGTTTTTGTGTGTGTGAATGAAGAGTGTGCAAACAGAGAGAAAAAGAGACAAAGGGAGGCTCAATGTTTAGGCATTTTTGAATGAATCGGTTAACATTTACTTACAACATTGACGGACACCTTAACATTGCACTTATTTACATATTTTGAATTTCGTTCAACATTAACATTCTCCGTAAACCAACTCGTTTAGCTACGCTGTAAACATAATGCTAAACAAGTGGGGTATATTTAATAGAAGTATTACAAATGAAGTTCAGAAATATCGTGTTAAGTTAATAACGGTTTAGATTCCCAGACAAACCAATCTTTTTATAAATTCATTTTTACCAATTTTAAAGTATATTAGCTTTTTAAATCTCTCCATACTTTATTGCAATTTAAACAAGTAAGAAAGGATTAGCTTGGGCACACCGAATATTTCATATCGCAGCTTGCGCGTATATTATATAGAAAATTTCAAACGAGTACACTGAAAAATATGTGAAATATGTCGATAGTTCAATAGTTTGATATAACAAATGGTTCGATAATTATGAATTTGTATGTAACGATAAATAATGGGAAAAAATATTTGTTATATGATTGCTATATGCTATAGAGGTCCGATCCGACAGGTTCCAAATGTGCTTATAAAAAACTGAGGTGTAGTTGACATACATAAAAACAGTCGGGGAGACAGACAGATGGACATAACTCAATCGATTTCTTCTTCCTCCTGACCATTGTGAAGCTTCAGCACAAAGCCCATATACCATTTTCTAGAATAAGTGTATAGAAATTATGAACTAATTAGCATAACTAATTAAAACGGGCATTTTTAACATGTGACAGGTGCAAAAAATGCTTCTCTAAACAGTTAACAGTACGTATTACTGTAATACCCATAACATGGCACGCGTTGCCAATCATTTTTAAATTGGCAATTAATTTTAAATGTAAGGAAATTTAAAAGTATCAAAATTTTGCACACTTTCCTTTTTAAAAGTATGAAAATTATTTTTGAGGCAACGCTGTAACTCAAATTTTGGTAAAAGTTGAGAATTATTTAACGCAAAGGGAATGAGTTAAAAATCCAATAGTTATTTTGGACAAGATTATCATAGAGAGAGAAATCAAGCCGCCCTTAAATGGTAGTTATAATTCAAATTGGGCTGAAGTTAAAAATTGTTGATAAAACATCGATGTCATCAATATAATCGGTACTTTCATTTTGGTAAAAGATCTGGGGAGTCAATAGATCGGAACTTCGCAGTTTGAAATGGAATTCAAGAATTGTCAATCGCAAATATTTGGAAAATTACCAGTAACACTAAGTTCTTACAAATTTTAAATAATAATAACTAGACTAGTTTCGAAGTTTTTCAAGTAAAGACTCGATTTGCTATAGTAAGTGGTCGGTCCCAGCTGTATTGCTCCACGTCACTATCGTGTTGACATGATAGAGTTTTTCTCACTAACATTTGGTTTATCAACGATATTGACAATAAAATAATATTGGTTCGGATATCTAACTGATTCTATTAATCTTTTTACTTAAAAACAAACAAATATATCGAATGACGATTGAGTATCAATAGCTTTGCAGCTCTGCCTTCTAATACCTTAAGAATGTATTACTATGGATTATGCATCACTCTCAATACATCATCCATACATATTGGATAGGGCTCGCGTATGATGACGATAGAACTATCATCAATACATTGGAATCTTTTCAAAACTCCATTACAGTTACTTCCAACTATCCGAACTATTATAAAACTGGATATTAAAAATAACCTTCATATCCCACAGCGATTAATGTGTTGATATGTTTTTTCCGCTAGGGTTTTTTTTGTCGTATATAGACGTGGTGTTAAATGATTTAATTATTTGATTATTGGAGCATGATGAGTTCTAATAATCGAAAACAAAAATACCTAAAAATTTTACCAAAATGATCTAGTAACTTTCCATAATATCCTCAATAAGTTCTCGAGTGAAAGCGAGTTCCTAAACAAGTCTTCAAGTGCTTCTCTACAGCATAACTACAGGTCGAGCACGTAGTTTTTTAATGAGTGCACTTGCTCCAGTTTCGAAAATATCTGATAGAACATATATCACGAAGGTCGGGGGTAATTAACAGACCCCGATTCATATAAATGACTATAGATATGTGGATATATGGCTGAATAGATCAGATGAATTGTTTATTTAGTAATAGAAGCAGAACCAGTTCGTTGGGCCACTTTCTGACGACAACGACTATAACAAATACAAAATCAAATCAAATAACTAAACGGGTCGTTCGTGAGGAAAAATTAGCACAATTACCTTTGCTAACCAAAAGCGAAAACAAAGTTTTCTAATTTTTTTCCATTATACCCTATTTAAAGCACATATGCGCAGTGTTGAAGTCATTATATCTTCTATATTTTGCGAGCTATTGATTTGAAATTTTGAATGCATTTCAATTTGTTGTCCATCTGCTGATTCTACAAATTTCATATCGATTGATATATAAATACGGAGAATATGCAGATAAATGCAGTCCACTCTCATTTATTTATGTTATCAGTTTCAATTCAAAACTGAAAACTTATTAAAGATGCCGATTCCGTGTGCACACAAACAAAGGAATTATCAGCGGAAAGTTATATTCAATGCACACGCTCCAAAATAATATAATACGAAAATTTTTGTGCTGTCTTTAAACAAAGAAATCGCATAAACACAATCAAAAAAAAACGTTGCGTTTGCCTAATGCATACAAATGATGCAAATCCCCGATATATATATATATATGTAATACCTATGCGGTATATATATCTTTACGATTCAAATCGTTTGTCAACGCTCGATTAACTGCAGTTGCAGCAAAATTGAAATCGACTTGCTAACATTGAACTTGAAACATTTGTTGCCAACTATTTAATCAAGGTTAAAAACAAACACACCTACCCCTCGCCCACCCCAAATATGCCACGCCCCCAAAAACCCCACAGCCCACTCATCCAACCAATTAACCAAACAGCTGCATATCCAACCGAGCGCAACCAAGGTTCACTCCAGCAATTGACCAATTATTCATTATCATTCGTCAATTCATTCATTCATTATCAAGGTTTTCAGATTTATATATGTAATAATTAACTAAATTATACTAATGTTCTAGTATAATAAAATTTTTTCAAACACTCTTTACTACACAAAAAAATATAATAAAAACCATGATTCGATTTTCGTAATTTTTGATATTATTGTTATTTTTGATAAAAAAAACTATACTATCGCAAAGTTAGTTAGTTTTTTTAACAAATTTTTGATAACAATTTAGTCCATTATGTTCACTTCATATTACCATAAACCAGCTGTGCCCCAAAGTAAGCAATACTTTAAAAGGCCGCCAAAAACCAGCTGTTTATAATGTTGGTTAACTAGATTCATTAGGTTTTAGTGCTAGGTTTTTAGGCCCCTCAGAGCAATTTTTATAAACTAAAAACTAAAGCCATATCGGGTTACCATAATATGTTCCAATTCGATGTTCTACATATTCCAATGGGGAATCCTTGTACAATATCATATGTCTCAAAACTCTACAACCTGACTTCATTTTTGATTTAAAATTTCAACAATTGAATCTTTTTATGAAAAACCTTGAGAATATATTTTTCACATCTATCTCATAATTAAATAATAAATTAAATATCAATAAACTTAAAATTTAGCAATTTCAATGGATAGCTCATGTTTGCATCAAATTAGGCATACCATGCCCCTTACGTCCACTAATTTGTCAACACATATTTTGAAGACAAATTACCAAGATGATAACAAATCTATTGACTTAAGATAAAATTAATTTGGCCAGACCAACCCACATTTTTTGTACCCCGAATTGATTTCATATTTATAACATCATCAAATATTTTTTATATATAATAATTTCTATAACTAATATTTTCTATACATAAAATATATAACTACATAGAACTCTTGACTTGTTAAAATTGTTAAGATTTTAAATAAATGTTATTAAATTATACTGAAAGTTTCCTAACAATCGTATAACAAACAACGTAGCTATTCTATATAAATCAAACCTGCTATATGTTTTTTCCTATAATGAATAACTTTAGTATTTATTATTCAATTGTTACAAAATTTTGTGTAAAATTTCAGAATACGGTTAATATCTGAAAAACGAAAAGAATTCAACATTTTCGGCACACTATGGCCTGATCTAAAGAGCTGCAGATAAGAAATTTGGTACCTAGTAGATTTGTGCATTCTCAAATTGATTTTTCAAATTTTTATTCCAATTTCGTAAAGCTTAAAATTTTATTACAGCTCCCAATAACAAACATTTGTTTTGAATTAAGTTTCTTATAGTTACTATTATTATTATATAGTCATAACAATCCTATTGTGTCACAGCCTAAAGCATTATTTGTCTTTATTTCTGCTTGCTTCCCTGAGCATCCTTTTTTTCCTGGGGGTCGATTTCAAATCCTACGCCACAGTAAAATTTTTCTCGGAGGGTCATACTAAGGACATGAGAAGGACTCCAACACACACCTCTTGTTTAGCGCCACAGTGGTCCACCGAGAACCCAAATTTCTTATAATAATCGTGAAACTTTCCCCACGATTGTAATATAGTATTTGAGATCGTGGTATTCAAACGGAACAGACATGGGTACTGATGCTTAACTACAATAAATATAAGTACTTTACGGGGTCAGAATATGCCTCCTTCTGCTTGTACAAACTTACAGTTATTTTCAATGGGCTCAGGGTATAAAATTTTAATTACAAATCCAAACCACATAGAGAAAATGGAAACTTTAACGTGTCCTGAAATATAGAAGTCCTGCCACTAAATAGAGCATGAAAATTCAAAGCAATCAATTCTGATATTAATGCAAGCTGCCCAACTTTATGCCTCCACCCAGAAATAGGGTATCTGCTAGTTAAGAAATCGCAATTACAACTCTGCAATAGGATATTTAATTAAGAACGACTGTAAATGTTTTAACGATAATTGTCGATAAATATCGATATGCCACAAAACACTATTTTGAAACTGTAAAATTTGGAAACTGTTCGGTCAAAAATTACTTTGCTGTTATTCAATTTTCTGCCAGACCATCATTAGCGAAGCCAGGAGGCGGTTTTATCGATATAACGCCTCAGTCAGCTTTTGAGGAATAGAACTAAAAATAATCGTTATGGTACCATGTTGGCCCATGGCACTGTGTCTGGGCCACTTCCGTGCGTAATGCTCCTTACACGAGTCCCATAAATAGTTGCAGTTGTAACTATTCTGTTGTGTTCTTCCTCTTGTTTCCGACTATTATTTTTTACTTGTTTTACGACCCAAAAAGCAATTTGAGCACAACGACTAGGCGTCGTCGACGTCGTCGTGTAATTACCTAAATGGCCCAGCGGGCCCATTGCCAAATTAATTGCCAGATAAGTTATCGTTAGCGTTATCGTTTTACAGATTTAAAAGCAAACAGAGATAAGATGCTGTCCCAGACGCTGTCTGTAGCACTGCTGGCCCTGCTGCTATTGGCCCTAGTCGACGCCAATGGCGAACCCTTTAATAAAACGCTGTCCATGGATGATGCAGCCAATGGCATCTTGCCACCGGAACGTTTTGATGACACGCAACTGTGGCGCATCTACAACATAACTGAGGCCATGCAACAGACCATACCCGTTGGCCAGGTATTGGAACAGAAATATGGCGGTAACATTTGGAAGGAGAACTCCAAATTTCTGGACATATCCATTGCCAAGGAGCATCTCAAGGCGGCACGTAGCTTTCTCGATGCACATCGTCTGGAAACCGAGGTGTTGCACGACAATGTCCAGCAGCTGATTGATGATGAGCTCCAGGGCAGCGTTGAGGCAAGTCAGTCGATGATGGGCGCACGTTCAAGTAAGTAGACATAGGGGCAGGAAGCACAACTGGCAGACTGATTGATTGAATTATGGGTTATTTACAGAAAAGGCCACACCAACCATGAATTGGAAGGATTATCAAGATTTAGAAACAATTTATGAATTCATGCGCGAAATACGTACGAAAAATCCAGAAATAACCCGACTCTACACCATCGGCAAATCGGCAGAGGGACGCGACTTGAAAGTATTGCGGTAAGTTGAAAAAAAGTATAGAAGGATTAGCTTTGGCAAAGCAGGTATTGAGTTGTATAGCAGCTGTATGATATTCGATCCTATTGCTATTTGATGGAGTGATGATAGAAAAACTTGAATGTTTATAAAATTTAAATTCAATAATTTGAAAAACATAGAAAATATGGAAAAAAATAAACAATTATAGTTTAAAGATAACTATATAATATAGTGATGCAAGTGAAATTCAGTAGCTTAATGACAACTATATGATATAATGGACCGATCAGGACGGCTTCGCCAATTGTGCAGCCTATACACATAAGAGTGTTCTGTACCAAGATACTTCTTTGATCAAAGTAATTAAAAATTCTAAATCCGAAAATCTACTAAAAGATTTCTATATATTAAAAAAAACATCGCATAACTAATTAACGATAGTATCGGAATTTAAGTGTTCGATATCTTGGCATAATTTTTAGATAAGAAATCAACTTTTAACCTAATTAAAATTCTACCTGTACTTAGCATATTTAACCCGATAGTTGCTATTTTATAAGCCTAAAAGTCTGCTCCACTTTTCTAGCAAATTGGCAGCTCAGCAACACTCTGCCTAAGAGTATGCAACACTTTCTGCACCAGTTTAAGAAACTCGCACCGATAACTCAGTATGTTATCGAAACAGCATACCAATATAAGCTCTATATTAGACAAGATTTACTTTAAAAACTTTTGGATTCGACGATTTTAGACATTTCAAATTTAAATTTTAAACTATTTCTACTAAGAAAATACGCAAACTTGGTCAATGTTGCGCACAAATAAATTTATCGAGAAGTGCATTACGAATTTGTTATGACGTCAAGAGTAGCCAATTGACTAAGCTATTTATACATCCAAAAACATATATCTGAAAAATATAACATAAATAACTCAGTCTTTTGGGTGTATTTATTAATATATCGATCTAGATGTTTTTTTGGGCAACAGCTTTTATTGCTATTAGCATTATTATTATTGGTTGAACAATAATTTTTCTTCACGATTTATACCTATATTTATCAGATTTATATATATTTATATTGCGAGAAAATATCGAAATTGGCAACTTTTATATGTTTTTCATAGTAGCTCAAGCATGTATTTATCAAAAATCTTCTCGAAAAAATATATCGATACATTCGATACAATGTACAATGTTCCATTAAGATTTGTCTTTGAAATTCTCTAGCAATATCTAAAACAAAGTTTTCGTTTCCTTATCTCCCCCACAGCATCTCGGAGAATCCGCGTGAGAACAAGAAGATCTGGATAGATGGCGGTATACACGCACGTGAATGGATCAGCCCAGCGACGGTTACGTTCATATTGTACCAGCTGATGCGCAACTGGAGCGAGCAGCCAGATTATATACGCGGTCTGACATGGTACATTATGCCGGTCCTTAATCCGGATGGCTACCAGTTCAGTCGCACCACAAATCGCCTTTGGCGCAAAAATCGATCAAAATCGAAACGCGCCAATTGCTTTGGCGTTGACCTGAACCGTAATTTCGATATCAACTGGGATGGTTATGGCTCATCGACAAATCCCTGCAGTGACACCTATCGCGGCACTGCACCCGCCTCCGAGCCGGAGACGCAGGCCGTTGTCGAGTTCCTGGCGAAACGCAAATACAATCTGGAGGCCTATCTGACCTACCACAGCTACGGCCAGATGATGGTCTATCCATGGGCCTACAAGGCCGTCAAGGTACGCGACGCCAATGTACTGCAGCGTGTCGCCGACACCGCCGTACAGCGCATGGCCCAGAAGACAGGCAGCACCTACCGCGCTGCCGTGACACACGAGGTCCTTGGCATTGCCGGCGGCGGTTCCGACGACTGGAGTCGAGCGGCGCTCGGAGTGAAATTCGTGTACACCCTGGAGCTGCGGGATCGCGGAGCACACGGCTTCACCCTGCCCCCCAAGTACATTAAGGACACCGCACTCGAGGGTTGGATCGCTGCAGAAACTGTAGCCCAGTCGATTGTCTAGAGACCAGTTATCCTCTGAGACTTGATCTGACACAACCACCCCCCACCCCAACTTGACCCTGTCCCATGCCGTGTCCTCATGTCCCGCCGCCCCTCTGTCCCAACCTGTATGCTTGTGTGTAATCCGGAGTGAATGCTTATTTATGTATGCATGTACAATGTACATATGTAAATTAATATATATGAAACCATATGTAAACCTATCCATGTAATATCTATAAATATATATATAAATTATAAATTCATTGTCAGTGTTTTTATTTGCTGAAAGTAGAACTGCAATATCTGAAAGCCAAAACAATAAAGAACTGGTTAAAAAAGTGGGACTTGATTCAAAACAAGTAAGGAAGGACACAACTCTATTCGAAATTTCAATCCAACAGTTTAAAAAACTTGCGAAAGATGAAGGTATATGATAGTAACTGATCTTTTGAAATTTGATTTAAATGCAATTGCAAAACATGGCAACTGTACAGAGTGAAGGACCTGACCATTTTAGAGGTAAAGTTTCGGGGTCTACGAAGCGTCTTTCTGTTCAAAAAGCTTCTTATCAAATCCAACATATATTTATATATTGCAGACTCAAATCGGTTGAGCTTAACAAAGTTTTGGATGTTTAAAGTCTCCAAGGCAAGGGGATCCCAACAGATCTTCAATTTTAGAAATACCGAAATTCCCATGTTTAAAATAAAAATAGCATCCCAAATATAATCCAATTAATGTAAACCTGAACAAAATTTTTTAGATTTTGGCTATTTTAGATTTTGAAGTTATGTGAAGTAGTTCAAGGAATATCTGGTTAAATGGGACATATCACTTACCGTGTCCTCATCATCATCGGTATTATCGATCTGTTCCAGCTGAAGCTGGGCCAGTGTCTCGGTGTCGTGTGTATGATTCAGCATATCCTTTGGCGTAGACTCCTCGGAGATAACCGATTCAGATGGCAGATTCTCAACAAAGGCTACAAAATTGCCGCAATCGTTGAGCTCCTGCGGCGGTGTCTGGGCACGGCCAGCGAACTGATCCTGTTCCGGCTTTGCGACTTTGGTTTTGCTGGGTTTCGGTTGGGTGCGCTTCTGTGGATGCACCTGCTCAATGGAACAGGTGTAGCGTGTGTTGAGCTTAATGCTATTCTGTGGCGATGCTAAGGATTGGGGGGATGTGGTCGATGGTGTACGCTTGTCGGCGGATTTTGGCAATTTCTTGAGCGGCACAGCAGCATCAGTGCTGCCATCACCGGCGCCCAAACGCAGCTGCTGCTGGATGAGACGTTCGGCCTCCAGGAGCAGCTCGTCAACAGAACGCATATCGGTGCTGTCGGAGAGGCGGCTAACCTCCTGGAAAATACTGTCCGGATCGGCAATGTCAATGTTGCAATCCTGCTCCTTGGCCAGGAATTCAATGATGGAACTGCTGCTGGTGTAGTCCAGGCCATTGAGATCTATGTCGGAGGCGTCCGAGACGGCGGGGGTGGCAGCGGCCGCGGCGGCATCACGAGCAGTGACCGCGCCCACTTTGCGCGCACGTTGGGGGCGTGTCAATGATTGCTGCTTCTGGGGACTCAGCACCTTAGACGACATGCTGTGGCTGCGGCTGCGGCGACTAAGGCAGCGCGGCGGTTGCGGGGGCGTTGGCGGTCTGCTCGCAAATCTCGTACTACGACCGCTCTTTCACTCTCACTTGCACACACACGCGACTCTCTCCCTCTCTCTCACTCTCTCGAGCTGTGCTGCAAAATTTGTTGTTATTTTTCTAACGGGCTGCCGCCGCACACCTCTTGCACCTGCTCGCAGCGCGTTTTGTTTTGTTTATTCGCCTATCGCGTTGTTTGTTGTACCAGTGTTTTTGTTGTTTTCGTCTCTGTTTTTGTTGTTGTTCGCTTTTTATTTAAAACTTTGCCAATTTTCGTTTTTTTTTATTTCGCACTTGATTTTCACCACGTTCCGCACTTTTCCCACTGAATTAAGCCTTTAGCACAAATGCATTGAACAAAAAAATAATAACAAATTTCGCTTTCGTTATTTTTTATTCTCGTTCATCGTTTTCCGTCTTGTTTCATACAAAATTTGTATAAATTACGACTACTGTTGTTCGCTTTGCCATTCGCCTGTCAACGTCGCAGCTGCTCCACAGTTTACACCGCTGCTCCAACGGTTAACAGAGCCTGCGGCTGTTAGTTAACATTTGGCGCCAATTGTCAAATTTTTGAAATATTTCACATCCTTCTTAGAAATTGTAAGGGTATTTTAAGTGCATTCTTATTAGATTTTTCGACTGTTCCAGGGTATTTGAGTAGGGTAGATTTTATTCGAATTTCGACTTGTAGTAACAACTGACGTATGAGTTTTTTTTTGCAGAATATCAGTAAAAATAAAAATTACACAACCTTGTTTCTTCTTCCATAGGAGGGTCATGCTCTTTCTCTGGTTTGGCACCATCCATTGGTCCAAAACAGGGTCAATCATTGAAGTTGAGATTAAACCCATAGATTCTTTATGACGAGCCGGGTTCTATCTCCTACACTTTTTTCGATTGTCTTGAAATTTTCAAAATATATTCTAAACTAGTATTTATAAAAATAAAAAATCGAATTTCTACCAATTTAAAATCTATGTTACCAACCCCTTCAAATTTTGAATAGCACCAAACCGATTCGGAAATTTTTAACATCTTTACTTTATGTGTAAGGACTATATTGCGAAAATTATTTCTGTTTCTATTTATTTCTATTGAATATGATCCGATTTACCAAAAGAAATAGTAAGGAATAGTCTACGGATATTTTACATAGACTCCGTCCTTTGTGTAACCCCACGGAAAAAGTCCAACGGTGTCAAATCGCTTGATATGGTCAGCCAATTACACGGTTCGGGAACTAATGGAGTCCCCCAGTTTTAACGAATTGATCTTATAGTGATAATCATCGAATTGAAATATAAGATTTGGCGATTTTAATTCGTGTAGCGATTTATAACTCAGCTTGCAATAATTTGTGCGGAAAGAAGACCCTTTTGAGTACATATTAGAAGTATTGATAATAATACTATTGGCACACCTTATACTCACCGATTGGACTTCACATTATATAGAACTTTTTAAACTTGATTAATCATAGATATTGGTACAAGTTTTTTAGATAAACTCTAGAAAATGTAAGTTTTCAGCACACAAGCCAAAGGTCTTTATTCGCATAAAGCTCAAGCTATATTCAAAGGTTTACACTTTCTGAAACTCTACGAACATCCATCGATTCAAAGTTTTTGAGCAAAGCATCTATTAGCAATAGATGATAGATAATACAGTCTGTTCGGTATCAGAACTTATGGAAAATCCCTTCAAACAAAACAAAATGCACTTAAATTTTGAATTTTATTTGAATTTGTTGTTTTTCATTATTTTTTGTTTTATTTGTTTTCTGCAAGAACAATATTTATATTTATATTTTGTGTTAGAGTAAACCTTACTATATATAATATAGATATATAATTGTCTTTTTCACAATAGTTGACAATTTCAAAAGAAAAAAATAAATAAATACATACATATATATTTTGTTCCCGAAATTGTTTTCCTTTCTCTCTTGCTATCTCTTCCTAGCTCGCTATCCCTCTCTCTCTCTCTCTCTCTGTCTCTCTTCACACTATCTGAGTCGTAAGCCTAAATATGACATTTGTTGTTAAACATACACAATTACATACATTACATATACATATACATATGGTTGTATATAGTTATGCGTTTAAGTTTTGCTGAATAAAATATTTAAATATAATATATTTTATTAATCAGTTTTGGGCATTTTTTAGTTTCGTTTACTTTATACATTTACATGTGATTGTGTGTGTGCCTTATGTTTAGAGCAAAAAAAATTGGTTTGGAAAAAAATGTGTAATTAATTATTGTATAATAATTATAATAATAATTAGCCATAAGATAATAATCAAATATTTGAAACATTTAAATAAAATCTAAGTTGCGCTTGATAAAATCGTTGAATAAACAATATTTACAATTGATTGATTCAATGCCTAAATATTATATTGTAACCGTAATAATAGTTAATAATTAATAATAGTTGCTAATATTGCTTATGACTATATAACGTACACATAACTCTTTTCTCAATTTGGATCTTTCTCTATCTCTCTCTCTATCTCTGTATCGGTCTCTCTGTCTGTCTGTCTGCTTGTCTATTTGTTTGTTTAATTGTTTATCACTTAGGTATTTGTTTAATAGCTAAATTGAAATTAGTTTAGAGCAGAGCAGAGGCTAACTGGTTTCATCAAAATGCTCTGAGAACGATAAACGAATCCTCCTGCGTGTCTTCTGAGTGTGCAATACATAATAGGAAATTTTTTAAATAAATAATTAATATTTTTATGCATTTTGCAATTAATATAATTATTTTGGTGGCAGGCTTTCAGTGTGTTACAGTGTGTTTTGGCGAGGGCTGTTCAATGTGTTGCATGTGTCCAACGCATTCTTCCAATTATCTGTGACTGCTGTAGGTCTTAAAGACCCGCGGCATGCTACTGCTGCTGCTGCTACTGCTGCTGCTACCGCTGCCGCTGCTGCCACTGCTGCTGCTGCCACCGGAACGCATGGTGCTGGCCTCCGGTGTCTGCAGCATGGTATCATTCGACTGCGTTGAAGTTTCCAAATTTAGGGGCATGGCCATGTCATGGTCATCGGCATGCTCATAAATATAATCGCGCTTCTTAAAGTTATCAATGATTTTCTTGGTGGATTTCATGTGCGCTACAAAGGCGGCCTCCAGCTGCAAAAGGACATAAGGAATATTACTAATCTCTTCAAGACAAATATTATTTGTTGCACATACACTGGAAGTTAGATTCATGAAGGTGTGATATTTCTCCAGCACACCGACAATCTCTTTAAAGCTATTGCCGCGCAGCTGACGCCGCACAATTGTCTCGTATTGCTCATTGTCCGTGATCAGGTTACCGATTAATATAGCCGCATAGCTGCCTTTCAGTGTGTGCTCCATATGATGGCCAGCGCGTTGTACAACTGGAAAAATAAAAGGTTTACAATGAAAACGTTTTGAGTACACAAAAGGTGTTGGGTTGTATGATGAATTCCCACAAATTGGCGTTCTAGTTCTAGCCAATCTTAAGTCTCCAATTTCCGTGCAACTGTTTACCATAGAATTCTGGAAACTGTGGACTACTAACAAAACAAATAGTGGCCACAGATCCCAGCCTAAAACACTATTTGCCGTTTTTTCTGCTTTCTTCACTGAAGATCCTTTTTTACGTGGGTGTTTTTCTAGGAGGATCATGCCTATCGACATGAGTGGGACTCGAACCCACATTTCTTCCTTGGCGGGACAGAGCGCTGTCAACTCGTCCTCTGAGACCACTAGGTCAGCACTACTCGCACAACTGCATAAACATGCCAAGTGCTCCATGCGTCATCCTCATTGTCAACTTACGATTGTTAACCGTCTCCTCGACCTCCTCCTGTTTCTTTTTACTCTTCTCATTGCTCTCCAGGAAGGCATCCGTGTTCTTCTCCACAAGTCTGCAAACAAACAATTGATCAACATCCAGCCAACTCCAACACTCTTCTCCTCTCCTACTACTCACCTGGCTAATTCTTCACACTTATAGAAATACTCCAGCAGCGCCTGCACCGCGCTCACAGCCTGTGCATCCGGCGTGGGATTATCCGCCACATACTCAGCGGGCGCATGTGCCTGCATCAGCGTGCTGCGATTGGGCGGAGTGTGCATGCACAGATTGATCAGCAGCGTTAGCACCTGGCATGCAAAGCAAAAAGATTAATCACAAGGTACAACAATTGCTACTCCCAGCGCACTTACCAATATGCTCAGCTCAAAGATGCAGCGATCCGGAATGTAATTGGATGCCAGCAGCAACAAATGGAAACTAGTGTCGATCACATCACTGCGCTTCCCCAGCAATTCGGCGCCCAGCGAGGGCTGCGCCTCGTTGAAGGTGTGTGTCAGATTGATGAGCACCTTCATTACGGGTATAAGTAGTTCACGCATGGCCACACCCGGCTGCTCTTTACTGCTTTGCTCCGTTGCCGGATACAAAAGCAACTGCCGATCACACAGCCGATAGAGGAAGCATAGGGTATCCACGGCACGTCCCTTGGCAAATGTGAGCATATACCGTTGGTTCGCCTCATTATGTTGCGTCACATTTTCCAGCACACGCAGACAACGTGCCACCGTTTGCATATTGTCAAGCAGCGCCGGCTGCCAGTCAATCAGCGCCATGTCCGTGTTGGCGGTGGCAATCACAGGCTGACAGAAGTCCGATATGGTCTTGATAATGTGCTCCAGACCGCCCAGTTTGCGCAAATCCTCTTTGAACCACTCTCCGGCACGCTTGGAAGTCAAGGAGAGCAGCGTCTCCATGGCAAGTGTGCCCACCGTTATGGATTCCACATTCAGATGGGTGCCCTTGCCCTGCGCCTTGATCTCCTCGCAGAGTTCGCGCACCTTTTGCTTGTTGCGCTCATAGTTGGCGCGATCTGTAGGCGCTGCCACGCCCACACCTTCAGCCTCTAGTAAATTGATCATGAGCTCCAGTGAGTCGCGATCCAAGTCCATGTTAAGGCCTTCCTGTGACAATATATACATAATGGCCGAGGTGCAGAGACCCAGGCTCAGATCCTTGTTGGCATCAGACAGTGCCTGCGATGGGAAAGGGTAGTTAATACGAGAAGTCTATATAGCTCTGGGCACACTCACCTTGAAGAACTTGGTAACTACACCGTGTGCACGCACATGCATGCGAAACGCTGGTGTCATGCACTTCGTGGCTAACTGCAGCGCGGATAGACAACGTGTGGCCGGAGGATTATGTGGCTGCAGTGCGTCCAGTATGTACTCGACATCGTCGTACATCTCTTGGTATTCGCCAATCTCTTGTATCTGATGCGCCGTCTTCACGTTCCGCACTACCGTGTAATATTCCTTGGTTTTACGATCCACACGCAGTCCAGTGCGGTCGCCGCCGCCACCCTCATCCGCACCTGGTTCCAGTTCCAGTTCAAAGGCATCGCCAGCAGCCGCTGACGTGGATTGTGCGCTGTGCTGCGGCTTGGTCTGGCGCGTCAGTTTGCCCATCGCCGGACTATCACCGCGTAGCGCTGAGCTAGAGCAGGTATTATTGTTGGAATTGCTATCACCAAAGTCACCGTAAATGGCATCCATGGCCTGCGATTTGCCAGCGGCCAGTAGACCATCGGTTTTGGCACTGCCAGCACCGCTGACACCACCACCGGCTGTCGTTGAGGCGGATGCGTTGCTGGCATCACTGCCGGTGCCGGCGCCATTGGCCTCCAGTGCCGCATCCCAGCTGTGCTTGTACAGATGCCGCTTGGCCACGGTCGCTTGCTCGGCCTGATCGGAGGGCGCCAACGTGCGGCTCTTGAAGATGCTGCCCTTCTTCTTCGAAATTACCAACTTGACGGCACCGCGTTGCGTCTCCTCAGCGACGCCTCCACTTGCGTTTGCCGCGCTGGTCGTCGTGCTCTCGGTGGCTGCAGCATTTCCGTTGCCAGCCGCCGCCTCCGCAGCATTAGCCGCCGCCGCTGCTGCAGCCAGTTGTGTGTCCAGGGTGAGGGTGCGCTTAAATTTATCCTTGAATTTGTAGTCACGTGGCGGTGGCGATGAGGATGAGCCATCGTGTTGCATAGTGGAAGAGCTGTTTGAGGTATTTGAGAGTTCATCCATGCCGGGATCAGGTTCAGGATCCGGTTCCGGATCCAGTTCGGAGTGAGGCATTTTGGCGGGTGTTGGTTGCGCATCCTCCTCGGTGTCCAGAAGTTGCTGTTCAGCCTCTGTTGCTGGCTGCAGCACCTGCGTCACCTGCTGGTTCTTGCGCTTGCGTCCGTAACTGCGAGTGGCGGTGCCGCCGGCGCCATTGTCCGTGGTGCGACTGGCCTCCGCTTTTGCCGACAAATTGGCGGCAATTTTATTAATATTGTTGTTGTTGTTCGAGTTGTTATTATTGTTGTTGTTATTATTGGCGCGCGCACGTCCACGACGTGGCGGGCACTCACTCGGCGCTGGTTCCGCCATATCTGTTTTCTCCGGCGATTCATTGAGCTCAGCATCTTCGCCTGCACTGCGCTTAGCGCCACGCCCACGCGTGGTACGCTTTGTGGGCGACGTCTCCGCCGGCCGGCCGCGTGTTCTGCTGTTGCGCGTCTCGGGTGGAACCGAAGCTGTGGCTTCCACATTGTTGTTGTTGTTCGCCTTGCGTCCACGTGCGCGTGTGGCACGCTTCGGTTGCTCCTGCTGCTCCTCGTGGGGCTCTGCGGGCGTTGTCGTGCCATTCAGACGCGGCACCACATCGCCACGCAAAACAGCCAGGATATCCTGCTGCAGTGGCTCCTCCACCAGTGGCGGCACACGACTGTGTGCATCCGCTGCCGCTGCTGCTGTCGCATTATTGCCATCCATGGTCATCATCATGGACTCCAGACGCGATTCAATATCCGAGGGTGGTGCAACCAGTGATGAGTGCTGACTGGTCTCCAGATCACTGGTGATGACACTCGAGCCGCGACTGCGTATGACACAACTGTCCTCCTGCACGGCCTGCGCCAGCAATTGCGGCGTGCTGTTGCCCTTGGACGAGATGCTGCCCAGCACCGAGGACTGCGAGTCGAAATCGTGATCGGAACGTGTGGTGGGAGAGATGACCGAACGTGGATGCGGATGCGGCTGATGATGATGATGATGTGACGCTGGCGGATCACTCAAAGCCAAGTGCGGCGAAGGCGTCTTGAACTCCGAAGCGGTCAGCTCTGGAACGGCTGTCGCTGCAGGTCCAACAGAAGTTGGCTCGACTAGTGAATGCTTTAAATGTTTATGCTTTTTACTCTTCGATTTCTTTTCGCTGCGCAAATCCTCTCCAGCTGCTTTGGCGGCAGCTGCTGCAGCCGCTTTGGCTATGGCGTTGCGTATGACGTCGGTTTTAATGATGAGCTTCAGGCGTTCCTTGGGCGGTTTATCCGGTGATATTTTTACTGTACAATAGTTGATTTCCGGTGGTTCTTCCTCCTCCTCATCCTCGTCTTCCTCCTCCTCCTCCTCGTCGTGGGCTGGCTGATGATGGTTGTCAAACGGCGTGGTGGTTGTTGTAGCCAAGCAGTGCTCCGTATCGGCAGGCGGCCGTAAAGGCTTGAGTGTTATTTTCGGCGTACAAGGCGTTTCATCAGTTGCAGTTGCAGTTGCTCCGGATGCTGTTACCAAGGCTGGATCATGGATGGAAGCGTTGTCCAGATAACCCCGCTGCTGCTGGGCAGGTGAACTATTGGGCAGCTCCTCGCTGTCCGTGCTGACTAAACGCGAAGTGCCCTGGAAATGAGAACAGCAAAAGATTCATTCCACTGTTTCGAGTTGGGAATAGACCGCAATCTGTCGGTTCGTCGGGTTAGTTGGGTTGTCTTTGGTCTTTAAAAGGTTCTCCCAGCGACAACTGTCGCGTAACAGTTACAAACATCGACTGGCAGAGGCAAAAAGAAAACGTTGAAAAAATGAATATATATCTATACATATATATATATATATATATATATATATAGATTGTATATATATATGTCTGTATATATATAATAATGATATAAAATGGAAAAAGGCGAGAAAGCAAGAAAAAAACTCCGTTTAATGTAAAAGCGCGCGTAATTTAACACTGTGTTTTCTGCTTCTTCTTCTTCTTCGTCTTCTTGTGCCGCGGCCGTTGTTATTGTTATTGTTGTTGTTGTTATTATTATTATTATTGCTGTTGTTGTCGCTTTCTCTTTCCCACACAGCAAACAGCGCTCAGAAGAGCGTCTCCAAGTGTGTGTCTATGCGAGAGCGTAGGTCGGTTGGTCCGAGCGAGACAGACATAGTGAAAGAGAGCGCGCTCTCAGCGATCGCTGTACTCTCTCTCTCTCTCTCTCTGAGCATTAAATGCGTGCACAGTGGTTGGGATAGCAGCAAAATGGCACGAATGTTCCCATTTTTGAAGTTGGTTAGATTTTAGCCCCATAGTTTCCAAATTAGTTTATTGAATTGTCATTTTCACGAAATCTCAACTTTGCAATGCCTTACAAAAACGCTATGGGGCCACAGCTTGAAGCACTAATCATCTTTATTTCAGCTTCCTTCACTGAAGATTTTTGTATAGTTTTTTATACAACAAATAGAAAATATTAGTACTGAAAGTAGCTATATCGTCACAAGCACACCTAATTTATCATGGACTATGCAAAATGTAAATCAAATACTAAGGTTAAAGATGACTTTTTGCATACGGATTGCAGATCAATCAGTCGGCCGTAATCGTTACCCCAATGGCTATATGTTATTTTCTGCATGAGCTCCCAAATATTAGGTAAAAATTAAAGGGCCTAAGTTTAAATCGCTCTTTAAAACAAATTTCTAAAAACCCAAATTGAAACAATAACAGCTTCTCATAAAGAAGCCTTTTTAGAAATCTACATATCTGCCTCAAGGCGGGGTTACCAACCATACGTGAAATGGGAACAAATTCTTATTGCAATTGGATTTTACGAGCACTCGGTGATTCGGAACGTATTTACGTTTATTGGCTTTGTTCAAAGGCCCCCGTTTTGACAGTTGCTTGAGCCCTTCGAGAGTTTCAGATTGTTTTGAAAAACTCTTGTTGACTTTGAAATGTATTACGAAAGACATTTTTCGGAAGATATTTGAGCTCTCTTTGAAAGGCTTTTATAAGATGACGACTTATTGAATCTTAAAAGAATTTTGAATTGCCAATATTTAATATTCAACGGTAACGATTGATAACCGATAAAAATCGATTAAATACTTCAAACAAGCTTTGAGGGTGGCAATTTGGTGAATGAAACACAATCGACACACGGGTTTAACTGGCATAACAACCCCATTGGGTCAAAGCTTAAAGCAGTATCAGTCTTTAATTCTGCTTCCTTCACTGAAGAACTTTTTTTTACGGGGTTCGATTTCAAGTCTTACGCCACAACCTAGTTTTTTTAGGAGGGTCATGCCCATTGCCATGAGCGCGATTCGAACTCGCACCTCTTGTTTGGCGGGCCAGTGCGCCATACACTGGTCCACCGAGGCCCCCTAGCCGATAGTAATCGATAAATTAGTTTAACTGCTTTTCGCCCTTGTGCAAATATCGTCTATTAAATGAAGAACAATCGATAGTAATCGATTAAATTGGTGTTGGAAAGAGGCTTCTGTCCCTTTTGTAATTCGAGCTACGATCCCAATGGAATCCTTGGAACTCACCTTGGAAATGCGCAGCACAATTGGCGGATGTTCTGGCGTGCGTGAGGCACTCGACGAGGCGGAGATGGTAGGCAGATTTGTGGCCGCCACTGGGGCCAAATTTCCAGCTGCTCCTGCAGCTGTACTGAGCGACGTTGTGGGCGGCGGCAGCGCCGGACTCTCATCCGCGAGAGCATCTCCTGTCGTCGCTGCCGCCGTCGCTGTGGTTGTTTCAGTTGCACGCGTTTTGGGAATGATAAGATCCTTGACGGGCGTGGGATAACGCTCGTCCTCGTCCACCTCGCAGTAGTTGACCGCTTTGCGGGCTCGCCCCAAGATGCGCGAAGGCGGCGCCTCCGGTTTCAGTTTCTTCTCCTCCTTCGATTTTTTCTTCTTGGCCCGCGACTCGGTTGTGGGTGATGCGCCCGTGGCTGTGGCATCGAACTGATCTGCAGCATCCGGGCTTAGGGCATCAGCACTACGGTTTAAGGCGCCGGGAGTTGTCGCCGCCGTCGAAGCCTTCTTCTTGGGCGATTTCCGTTTCCGCTCAGCGGAGTGGCCTTTGGTCAGCTTCAGCTTGATGGGCTCGTGTGTGTGTTGGCTGGCGTTGACATGGCTGTGTGCGGTGGGCGTCATGCCCGCCTGCTCCCGCATGGGAGACGCGCCCGCCACGCACTGCGGCAACTGTTGTATGATCTGGGCTATGACCTCCGGTGGAGCCGTGTTGCGTGATTTAAAGAACTTCTTAGGCTTGGGCGGTTCCGGCACCGATACGGACATATCATTGGGATCATGATCATGCGTTGACGCCGGACTCTGGGCAGGACTGGCGGCTGCGGCAGCTGCTGCCGCTGCAGCGGCCATCGGATGCAGCGCGGACAGCGAATAGGTGCGGGTGGAGGTGAAACCCATTTTGCCCCACTTGCCCACGGTGCCGACAGAACGGGCCACAGTGGGGCGATTTGTGTTCTCCTTCTCCTTGCACAGCGAGTCCAGCGGCACGACGATATTCTTGCCCCAGCGCGACATGTTGCAAGTGGCGCCAACTGGCGGCGGCCGGGGGAGGGGGCGGTGTGGAGTGGTGCGGTGCGGGGCTGCTCTTGGCTGGGCGATTTGTTTACACTTTTTCTAGGCGAAAAATGTTGGCGCCTTTGGGCAGCGGCTGTTGTTGTTGTTGGCGTTGGCGTTTAGACTGTAAACAAAAGGCGTAAACAATTGTTAATAATATTAATAAATACCGTTAGATCTAGTTTATTTTGATTTTGATTGCAATTCAGTTTTACACACACACACACACATGCGCACATGCGTATATATACTGTTATTGAACTGTATTTTGACAATGGCAAAAGCAACAACAACAACAACAACAGCCAAATGTCAAAATGCAACAACAACAAAACACAACAAACCTCTGGCTTATAAGCAGCCCATGCGTGCGAGCGAGTCAACAATAGTGTAAACGCAAGCATTTTAATAATTAAAAAAAAAACAAGCACACACACACGCACGTACGCACGGACAACAACAACAAACAATATATTGTTGTTGGTTATTTTGTTCAATTAAAACATTTGTTTTGTGTTTTTCTTGTTTTTGCTATTTGTTGTTATTGCAGTCGCTGTTGTTGTTGTACATTGCGTGCATGCAGCTCCGCTCGTATATATGTATATGTGTACGTGTGTGTGTGTGTGTGTGTTGAAGCTGCCCCGAGTGCGAGCAGGAAGGCAATAAAACAGAAAACAGAAACAAGAGACGAAAGACGAAAGAAACGTCGACGTCGACGTCGCTGTCGCTACGTTTGGCTTATTGGCGCAATTTTTTGCTGCACGCGCGAATTGTTATATATATATATATATATATATATACATATATGTGTGTGTATGTTTTTGTTGTTTTTGCGCTCACTCGTTGTAATGTTGTTGCTATTAATTATATTAGCAACAAATGCATTGTTGCCGCCGACTGCTTTGTTTTTTGTTGCTGCTGCACACACATTTTCCACCACTTCTAGCACACACAGCACACAGCACAGCCAGCAGCGGGGCAGCGCAGCGACAGCGGCAGCGGCAGAGGCAGCATACGCAAAATCAGGTACAACACACACAACAGTTATAAATTACATACATACAATTTGTTAATAATGCCTAAATTGTTATTAACGCACATTGCGCACACGCGTATAAACACACTGCATTTGGTGCATTTGTCGTTTTGCGCATTAAACCGTTTCGCATTGCTTTGAAAACACACAAAAATATTAAATTTTTTTCTTCGCAACTACGTTTTAAGAGTGACCAAATATTGTTTGCGTTGTTCGTGCTGCCATTCACTGCGAATGCACAGGGTTGCTGTGACGTTTGGCATTTTTGCGCGCAGCCAAGCTTGCGTAGCGCAGCCTTAGCAGTAATAACAGGCCGATAACAGTGTATACTAAGCGTGGCGCCAAATTAGAAATTTTTATCTGATAAAAGTATTGATATATTAAGAAGCGTTATATTTAGATTTATATTAATTATATACATTATTATTATTATTATTATTATATGGCCATTACAACCCTTTCGGGTCAAAACCTGAAGCCCTATTTTCCTTTATTTCTGGCTTCCTTCACTGAATAACTTTTTTTTTTGCGTGGGTGGATTTCAAATCCTACGCCAGGTTTTGACCCGAAAGGGTTGTAATGGCCATATAATAATAAAAAAAAAGTTATATATATTTCTGTTTAAAAAAATATGCATTTATACGTATTTGTAGGTTTCAATAAGGTATGATCGTTACTTATCGCACATGCAGTTAAAAGCAGTTAATTCCGAGTTATTAAAATATATAATAAAAAATTGCTAGCGCTATTAATAATTTCAATTAAATCAATAATTTGCCATAAGCTTGAAGCTAAAAAACGCATAAAAAACATTGAAACTTTAAGTTTTCTTGGCATTGCAATCGCAGCCAACTTCAAGCTCAAGCGCCAAAAATTAAAATGCAGCCAACTTCACTCGGCACACAATTGCAGCCAACTTCAAGCTGGGCGCCAAAATTTAAATCTTGCAGCCAACTTCAAGTTTAGGGCCAAATTACAGCCAACTTCAAGCTGGGCGCCAAAATTTAAATCCTGCAGCCAACTTCACTTGGCACACAACTGCAGCCAACTTCAGGCCGGGCGCGAAAATTTAAGTCTTACAGCCAACTTCACTTAATACTCAATTGCAGCCAACTTCAAGCTAAGAGCCAAATTGCAGCCAACTTCAAGCTAGGCGCCAAAATTTAAATCTTGCAGCCAACTTCACTTGGCATTCAATTGCAGCCAACTTCAAGCTAAGAGCCAAATTGCAGCCAACTTCAAGCTAGGCGCTAAAATTTAAATCCTGCAGCCAACATAACTTGCCACAAAAATTCAAGCCGATGCGCTAATAATTCGATTAAAATTATTTATTTATTAGCTTAAATCTATAAGCTACATTCAAATATTTCTTTAAAGTGTAGCCAACTTAATCCCATTGCACAATTTAAGTGCAGCCAACCTTGCTTGGCATTGTAGCCATCTTCAAGCTAAAGCGCCAAAATTCAAATCTTACATAATTTAAATCATATTTTAGACATAACTTTAAGAACCTCCTCGCCATTGTGCTCTGGATTGATTATATAAGCCAACGGATCATCTTTGCTGGATTCCATTAGATGCTCACACGAAGTTTGATTTATGGCAAACATAAAGGATAAATCAATATCATAGCGCGGCAATTTCTCTCTGTAAAATTTAGAAAAATAATATTTCCAATAAGTTTAAATTTTAATTTTAAACCAAATTTCTTACCGCAAAAAGGTTATTTCATTTGGTTGCAATGTGGGATTTCTGGAGAGCAGCAAAGCAGATAAATAGCGTGGATGCTTCTTTTTTTCAGCACAGTGCATGACCAGACCAAAGCTATCATAGTCTGTATCCAGTACGTAGGTATTATAGATGCCTTCATCTGAAATTATACTTACATATATTATACTCCTTATATACCCAACTTACATACATATATCTTCGGTGTGCATCCAGTGACCCGGTGTATTATTATCCGGTATTAACCAAGTGATGTTGCCTTGCAGCTTCTCCCGCAACGGATCCTCGTCAAAGATATAGCTAAAGTTCATTGTAATCTAAGATCTATATAAGTATATACATATATGTTTGTATATCGGATGGGCACTCACACGCCTATCCTCGATGGCGAAATTACTGCGCATGCACGCATACTCGGGCAGCTCCTCGGTAGACGCGTAATACTGAACCACATACCAATAACCCATCATGCGCTCCAATTGGAAATCGTTTATGGCTCGCACCTAGGGGCAGATTGGCCAGAGGGGGGATGGGTGTGTGGGCAGGGGCAGAGTGGAGGCCGGAGAGACATATAGAATTAGCTTGTGGAAAGTTAACATAAAGGTAAATAAATATAAAAACAAGCACACAGTACAACAGGGCTGACAAGTTAGCGATTTTCAAGCCAAATACAGCTTTGATTTCTTAAGTGTAGTTACTAAATCTAATAAAAAATATATGCCATGGTGAACTATTTCAAAAAATAAGTTAGGAATGTCAGAAAGTCTAGAAATCTTCAAATCCTATACTATCCCCCTTTATTATCCCTAATCCTTTAAGAATTAAGTCAATTATAAGAATCTTTTTTAAAGTACTAATGCAGTTTCTAGTCTAGATAATATGGAATTTGACTTTTTTTTGGCTTTTTTTTATCTACTTTAGAAAGTCGGTAAGTCTTTTCAAATCTTTTACAAAAACAATGTTTCTTTCATTTAAAGTAACTTGGGTAAATAGAGTATGCTTTGCATCCGATTTCCTATGGCATTTAAAGAAATACTGTTGAAAGAACACGATTTATCTGGAATTTTGTTAAGAAAATTATTTTGCGCTACAAAATATTGATTTTTCAGGAAAAACGGGTGTATCAACATTTTGGAAAATGCCATTCTGTAGTTCACATTGAATACCTTAAGTATCAAATTGGTGGGCAATATCTCTACAAATGTTAAAGTTTTGACCATTTTATTGAAAAATGTTTTTATTGTTTATCGAGCGAAGGGGGCGTGGCATTTTTTCAAATGGTATCAGCATATGATTGCAGTTTTTATGGAAAATTTGGGTTTTTTTAAGAATACTATTTTAGAGTCCCGCTTGAGGATTTGAAATTCACCCAAAGTTCTTCAGTGGAGGAAGCAGAAATAATAGTCAATAGTGCTTCAGGCTTTGATCCGATAGGGTTGTTATATCTACATAATAATAATAATAATTTTAAAACCTCTAATCGTTTCTACATTTAGATTTTGCCCACATTTTAGCTACTTTTTTACCTATACAAAAACTAGCTTTTTTGATTAGTCGACAGCGGCTAGAATACGTGGAACGGCAAAAGTGCGTGCCAAAGCGAAATTAAGCCACACATATGCACATGCGGACTTGCGGACATGCGGACATGTGGACATGTTTCCATGTAGACATGCGGCAGACAAACAAACATCTAGTTGCATGTCACTTTGTGAATTTGTTCAATTTGTTTGTGGCTTTGGCTCAGCCGCCGGACTTGACCGCTGTCAGCGATGCCAGACGTCGACTGAGTCAGCGGCAGCGACAGAGGTAGAGGTGGAGGTGGAGGCAGAGACGGAGACGGAGACGGAGTGATCATACGTCAACATGTCTCGACTTTGGCTTTGACTATAGCTGCGGCTGGGGCTGCGGCTTTTGGCCAGCCTTCGGTTTGGGCACTTAGAAAGTGTGATTGATTTTGGCATCATCCATCCATGCGCCCATTTCTTAGTCTAGCGCCAGACATTCTGACTGTCTGTCGGACTGATTGACCGACTGAATGACTGACTGGCATATTGATGAGCAACATGCTTCCAAAAGTTCCCGGTCCACCAAAACTGTGTCGAAATTTTATAGAACTTTCGCATGCCATTAAAATGCGTGGGCTGACTTATGTTTTTTTTTTTGAGTTTTCGTTTTACAGGGTATTCGAATGAGTATATACATAAAATTCAATTCACCACTTATTGCATAGAAAATTCTATATGTGAAGCAGCAATGAAATTCGGTAGTCAAATCCTTATTAAAATTGGGGGAAACGATTTATAATTAGGAATCTTCAGTATCTTTATATTTTCATTTTACTAGCATTTGAGTTATTTTCTTATCTATCGGTTTCCCCTTTAAAGCATCAATGCGTATACACAGAAGTTATGATTTCTATTTCAACCCATAACTGCGAAGATTTTTGAGATATCGCCTTTAAGTTAAATAACTATATAAATTACATCATTATATACAAATCCACAAATTCACCATGATTGTTCAGTAACCCTAAAAAATATACTTCATCAAAAAATCATCAATCGTCTTCTGAATCGTTTGGGAATTTAACGTAGAGTCGTTCTACAATGTATGAGTTCAAAGGTTCAAATCGTCGTTGCACCAAAAATTTGTTATTTCCGAAAAAATTCCTTGAGTTTAGGGTATAGATATTTTGTATAATCATCGACATCATCACTTACATTGGGACATCTTTTTCGCAAATCCGTTCGCTTCCAGCCGGTTGCCGTGTAACTGTTGTACTTCGTCCAGGGCGAAGCCTCCAGTTGGAGTAGCAGCAGCAGCGGCAGCAACAGCGTTGCCCCCAAACGTGTCAACATTGGCGTTGATCAGGATAGTCCACAACCAGTTGAAATTTTCGGTTTTATATCCGCTCGATGTGATTCGACTTGTCGCGCGCTGCTCTGTTTTACTGGAACTGCGCAGAGAGTAGAGAGATTCCCGCCTCAAACGGATGCCCCAAAGCAGCGACAGCGACTTTTAGCGGATAAGGCGCCACAATTACATATAATACACACACATACACAGACTTTCACACACATGCACATATAAATATATGTGCTTAGTATATGGCAAAAGTAGTTAAAGTACGGCATTGCGCGGGTGACAAACATGTTGAGTTGAAATTTTAGCTCTGGCAGTCAATCAATCAATCAAAGGAATAGTATGTCACTCAATCAGAGAACTAGTCAATCATTTAGCCATAATATACATCAATTACACCTACAGTAATTATAAACGCCAGTTACTCACTGAAGTAGTCAATCTTCCACTTTCTGATTGACTTCAATCGATAAGAAAATCAATCAACAGTCAATAAATCTGTGCAACCTTTCCTTAATTCTTAAAAATTACTTAAATATTCTGCAATATACTCAATCATTCTTTAATTACCTTATGCTTGAGTCATGTTGTAACTTTAATGAATCGATTGTTTGATTGTCAATTATTCGTTACAGAGCTCATTAATAATCATCGCATGTCAATCATTTATTCATTCATTCATTTAGTTAAATAGTACCTTAGTGTATCATTCATTAATGATTAACCAATCAATATTTTTTTATTTTATTTAATCATTCTGTTTGTCAATCACTCATTCAATTCTTCAATCCTTCAATTGCTTTATGCTTGATGTAACTTAATGTATCGATTGGTTTGATTGATTATTGTTTATTAAAGTTTATTATAATTATCACACGTCAATCAATTAACACATAATTCATGATAAACGCATGTCAAATAAAATTTTAGGTTATCAGTCAAACGTCAGTCACTGACAAATTACAATTTAATCAATTAATCACTTAATCAATCATTCAGTACAGTCATGATAAGCGAGAGTAAATGAAACAATAATTCAGTCCAGTGGCGTAGCCAGGGGGGGGAGTGAAACCCCCCCCCCCCCAAGCAAATTTTTCTACCTAAATTGTGAATATTTTTGTATACCCCTTATCCTTTAAATTTGTATTAACCATACCCCCCCCCCTCCCCCCCCCCCCAAAAACCATATCCTGGATACGCCCCTGATTCAGTCACTAAGCTTTTCTACAACCCACAAGTGGGTCCACAAATCAATTAGTGTGCCAGCCCATCATCTATATAGTTTGTTTTGCAAACTATTGGTCTGTCAATCTGTTAGTTATTCAAAAGTAATGATTTTCAATCAGTCAATCAATCAATTCATCTTGTTTCGTCAAGTTAGTTGTGTATGCTAATCAACTGCCCATCGATGCAACAATCAACAAATCTGCCTGCCTGTCAATCAAGTCAGTCAGGCCAAACATATGACTATATGTTAATGATATTACAGCGAATATATTCTTGATGTTTTGTATTATTATTAAAATGCGACGAGTTCTTGTCGCTGTTGCTTATTCATTATCTTTGCTCAAAATAAACAGCACACACACACACACACACACACACACACACACAAGCATAGAGTCTTCTATGCTTAGTGCTGCGTATTCGACTATTTATAAGCTAATTTTCTAGCTGCATGTAAAAATATCTGGAATATTTTGTGAACCAAAAATTTTTAGAATTCAATTTATGTTTTACGTAAAAATTAGCTAGAATTTAGCTTTTTGGCATTAATTTAAATAGCTGTAAGTGTTAATTATATAATTCTGATGCATATGGCTATGTTTTTGGCTATTTTAAGTGGCAACCATTATTTAAATAAAAAAGGCTTAAATGGCTTAAATGGCACTTAAAACAAGCAAAATCTGTGGGAGAAAAAAGCTGACTTGGCAACGCTGGCAGGAGGATCAGGGTGTACGTCGTCAAATTTACCACCGAGAAGAAAGAAATAAATCGGCCATGCCTGTCAGTCTGTTTATCTGTCTGAGCCCTCTGTTTTGGAGCAATGGTTGGGAATCCAGGAATGTAGGAATCGGGTCCTAACCGACCACATTATCATATGGCTGCCATATTTGCAAATACTTTCCATGTTTTTCAAGCTATAACATTTAAATTTGGGCCTCGGTGGTCCAGTGGATAGCGCACTGTCCCGCCAAACCCGCGACGTTCGAGTCCCGCTCATGTCGATAGGCATGACCCTCCTAGAAAAACTCTGTTGTGGCGTAGAATTTGAAATCCACCCACATAAAAATGTTCTTCAGTGAAGGAAGCAGAAATAGAGGAAATAGAGGCTTCAGGTTTTGACCCGAAAGGGTTGTTCTGGCCATATAATAATACACTCTGAGTTTTTTTCATTATCTTTTATGTGCATAGTTTTCATGTCTTTCAAACGATTCCATTTTAATGTGACAGACACTTTCATTTCTGCATTATCTACCGCTGCACCCAATTTGAAAGGGGTCGGAATACCATGATATAGTATATATATAGCTGTCATATAGCTTAAAATCGTTTATATCCAAATTTCCCAGGTTTTTCATTCTATTAAATATTAATGTGACAGACACTTTCCTTTCTTCAGTGATTGGAATAGTATATCATATAGCTGCCGTATAACCAAAAATCGTTTGTGTCCATAATTCCCATGTTTTTGAAACTTGGATTGAAATTTCGTACAGATTTAATAAGCAGCTTATTTCTTTCTTATACACAATGTTTCAGTATCATATACCATATATGTACTTCTGTATACTATACTTTATATGGGGGCCATAGGAAATCTTTGTGTACTTGTTTTAAAAGCTAATTTAGCTATGGCTAAATGAGATGCGCAGCATTTTGAAAGGATTTCGTTTATTTTTAGCCATTTTAGCTAGAGTCAGAGCGCGTTGCAAGTGGCAACTGAATGAGGCATCTAGCGGTACTTGGCAAATCAGCTGACGCACACACTCAAAACGACATCCAAATACACTCAAAAAGAAAGCGCACACATTTGCCTATGTGTTGCAATGCGTCATTTGCCTTTTGAATATATTTTGATATTGGAATGTTGCGAGACTCCGTACCGTCCCCCACTACGCCCACTGTACTCAGTCAGTCTTATCGTTATCAGCTATATATATATATATATATATATATAGTATATAGTATATATATGTATGTCTGTAGCCAACACATAATTAATTATGCATGCATTTTGCATAGATGTTGGCACCACTGTGCCAGCTCTGTGGCATCCCGCGAGAGAGACAGAGTGGCAGAGAGGCAGACTGTGTGAGGGAGAGGGCGCTATATTGCCACAAGTATTTTTGGATGCATTTCGCAGTTTTAATTTCTTTTAGTTTTCAGTTTTCACTTGACATGTTGTCGCTTGGGATGCTCTCAGCGGACCCTTTAACGCTGCCACACTGAAAACCTCCCAACAACAATAACAACAACGACAACAACAATGGCAACAACAACAACAAAAACCCTCGCAACAGGCTCATATATAACTTTCTCGCGACGCCACTTGCTGCGCGAACGCCCAGTGGATGCCATGGGATGATAAAGATGAAACTTTATTCCATACCCTAACCTTGGGCAGAGTTGACTAGAGCCGGTCAGGGAACTTGACAATAGATCTTGGGACCTTCCCCTGAAGAGAGGGGGACGTGTCGTCTGCATACACGGGAAACTTTTTTAGGTTTTAAAGGAATACAAATTGTTACCCGAAACCAAGAGACTATTTTGAGACTATCAAGTATAGTCGTCAGAGTGTGGAGTATAAATTCTAAAGAATTAGTATACGAGTATACCTAAATTATGAAAGTATAACAATTCTGGAGATACTGATCCCATTTGAGAATGATCCTTTTTAAGTTTGGTAGAAAAAGCTAAAGAAACATGGTAAATAAGGGCGCAAGTGACTTATTGATAAACAGCTGCTATATCATATAGTGGTACGATTCGATTCGGTTCCGAAAAAAGTGTAGTGTCCTTATAAAACACTGCCACTGAGTGGCAAGTTTCTCTACAGGCACACAGAGTGATGGGCGAACGAAAAGAGGAATTGGTCTCGATTTAACTTCTGTGGGGGTACAATGCATTCGAAACAATTTTAGGGTGTTCCGAAGTGTTGCTAAAGAGATTGTTTGCAACACTTCTGACGTGAACACCCTATTGGGAGGTGTTGACGAAAGATTGTTGCAAAATTACTTGACAGTTGTCAACTGTTTGTTTCTTATTGTGAGAGTAATTTCGGAGATATTATTAATATTATATGGCGTTAACAACCCTATCGGATCAAAGCCTGAAGCACTATTTTCCCTTATTCTGTTTCTTTCACTGAAAAACTTTATTTAAATGGGTGGATTTCAAATCCTACGCCACAACATTGTTTTTCCAGGAGGCTCATGCCTATCGACATGAGCGGGACTCGAGCCTCGCACCTCTTGTTTGGCGGGACAGTGTTGCACGAGTTTTACAACACACTCATGTATTTTGGCCTTTACCAACACTTATAACTTCTGCAACGTTCTAACGATTTTGTTAGTCAAGGGTCGGGGTCTTGATCTCGTTGCAACGATAAAACACTTCGTGAACACCCTAATTATTTTGTTCCAAAAAGCTTATAAATATTGAATGATTCATGGATAATTCCGTCTAATATTTCATGAAACATTTTCAGTCCACCACATTGAAGGAAAGCGTATTGCCACTTCGTTGATTTGCTTTGGCGTAATTTGAAATTTTGTGACTTCTTTGCCATTTTTTCGGACAGTCTGGCAAAAAAAAACTGAAATCGAAAAAATGAAAAAAGAAAAAAAAAAGGTATGAAGCGAACAGGAAACACAAATTTATTCTTTACGATCGGCGAGAACAGCCTGGGTATTTGGACACTTTCTCTTTATTGCGAAACTCGTTGGGCGGCATTTTCACGCAGCCAACGCCAATTGGCCCAAAGACAATGTGGCATCCAATTGACCAAACGGCTGAATAGCATCCACATTAGCATTAGCATCCACATTTGACAAGTTGGAGCTGAAGCTGGAGCTGAAGACGACGCCGTGGACGTGGTCTTCTTGCGGCGTCTTCACTTTCCTTCTTCCGCCTGCGTCTGCTTTTAGCATTAGTAGGTATCTCCGGCTCTCTCGCTCTGTCTCCGTCTCCGTCTCCGTCTCTGTCTGGTTTGGTCAGTCAGTTAGTCAGTCAGTTGGCCAGCCCAAAAGCGGCGCAACTTTCGTCGCTGCAACAAGCCGAAGCCGAAGCTGAAGAAGAAGAAGAAGAAGTTGAATGCAATTGCCATGGCCATGGCCAGTTCCGGCTTTAGCGGTCATCTCTGCTTGCCAGACGCAGCCAACAGCCAACAGCCAGCAGACGGAGGCAGACTGGCGGACGGACAGACGGACATTTCATCTCATCCAGGCGCGACGCACTTAAATGAAAAGCCGCTTTTTTATGTGCACCAAAAGCCACAAAAAAAGAAAAAAATTATAAATAAAATCAAAAGAAAGAAAAGAAAAGAAAAGAAACGAGCGAGCAGCTCGAAAAAGGCGAGAAAACGACCAACGAGAAATGTCTCCTGTCTTACAAAATACACACACACACACACACACACACACTTAAACACACAGATACTACCTCTATATAGCATATATATCTTCCTCCCTCTCCATACAAACAGACTTGCCCCTCGACGCCTGCGCCAAGGGCGTTAACGGTCAGTTAACCCACATAAAGGCCGACCGTCTTCGCCGGTCCACTCATCCTTCCTTCTCCTCTCCACTCTGCCTCTTTTCATCACAGCTCCTTCCCCACATTCCAGCCAAAATTTGCACTCCTTTTCTCTTTCCAGCTATTGCTCGCTTTTCTATCATTCAGTTCAAAAATATCACCCAGTTGTGCCATGCTTCCGCTTTGATAGACGGCTGGCGTCAGGCCCTAGGCACATAGCCCCCACCGGAAATTGAGTCATACGAGTAAAAACCGCTTCTGTTTTTGCTGTCCAATGTAATCTAGCCATATGCCAAGTGCACCCCGAAGTAAACAGCACTTCTAATCCATCTATTACTTGGTAAAAATATAAGCTCAAAATTTTAATTTTTTTGTGATCAATATTAGCACACAAAACTACATTAAAACTTCGGCAGATGAGTTTAATTTTTCTATCGAAAATCGGACTGAAATCGAGTAAAATGTTATCATGTAAAGTAAAAAGTAAAAAGAACAGAAATACGGACAGACAGACAGGCGGACATACAGGCGGACAGAGAGACGTGTAAACAGAAGGGCTCTGCCCATTAGCTCCATTTTGGGACTCACCCAAGTGAATTGAGCATAAAGAGTTCCCCGTGCTTGGTTTTGGGGCTCAAATTTGAAGAAACCACTTTCCGTAATTGTTAACAATATCAAATTTCGGCATATATCCATTTGCGGGTAAAACTCAATTGTCTCAAATCAATTTTAAGATCCGCTAATTTTTGTAATTGTGTTTGGAGGCGAAAAAAAAAAATTCTGTAGTCAATCCAAGCGGATTTGCAGATTTAATGGGTTACGCTGCAGGCAGTTGGCCTGGCCGAAGCTGACGATGAGCGAGTGTTGGCCAGTTGCGACTTTTGGCTTTTTGCCCCCCGCTCGAAGCCCCCGCCCAAGATGCAAACATCAATCAATTGGCCAGAAGAAGAAGAAGAAGAAGAAAACAAATCTCCAATCAGACGGAATCGATCTTTCGCATTGCGCTTGGGGATTGGCTCTGCTCGTGGTTCGAGGAGGGTTGAGTGGTTTGGTGGGAGGGGTGATGGGTTGTGGCATGCCACTTGCGGGTGGGCCGGGCGCAGCTGCTTTTGATGCTTCTGACGCTTTGTGAAGAAAGTGTTAAAGTCCAATTCCAAAAATTTGCTGGTGAAATTTAAATCATTTTCAAAATTTAATTACCGACAAATAAACGTTTGACATTCCGGGCGAGTCGCTGCCACCTGCTTGTCACCTGTTGCCGTCGAGCTGAGCTGAGCTGAGCCGAGCCGAGCTGAGCTCCAATGGGCGTGGCACGGCGTGGCATGGCGTGGCCTGGTGTGGCGTGGCGTGGCGCGCGTATTTCAAGCATCTCAAAAGTGTTGATCATTGTGTTTTGTGATCATCATCACCATGAATGAAGATGATAATGTTGATGATGAAGCATCATTGTCAACCTGATCATTGGCTAATTCTGCGAATACGCACGACTTTTTCTCTTTTTTGTTAGCAGATCTTAAGTTTTTGCTGTTGTTGTTGTTTTTATTGCTAATGTTGTTGTAAAAGTGATTGCCGTTGTCATTGCCGTCTTGGCATGTCCAAAAAAGCAAGCAAAAAATTTCTAGTCGACGTAGCTCAACTACGGCATACCCTGTAGCCAGATTATAGAATTAATTCTAGAGTATGTGCCAAAGTTAAGGGGCCTCGGAGGTCCAGTGGATAGAACACTGTCCCGCCAAACAAGACGTGCGAGGTTTGAGTCCCGCCCATGTCGGTAGGGCATGACCTGCCTAGAAAAACAAGGTTGCGGCGTAGGATTTGAAATCCATCCACGTAAAAAGTTCTTTAGTGAAGGAAGCAGAAATAGATGAAAATAGGGCTTCAGATTTTGACCCGAAAGGGTTGTTTTGGCCATATAATAATAATAATGTGCCAAAGTTAATGTCAGATATTAATAAAATTTTTAGAATGAGTTTAATATAGTATCAAAATAAAATTAAAATATTTATCTTAGCAATTGCAAGATTTTATTCTCCCTTTGCAATTATCGTATATATAATATTATATAGATCTATTATCTATAGTATTGAATTCATTCAATTATCAAATAGTTTCAAAGAAGATTTTGATATGAGCAATACCGACTTTTAGATAAATGACAGCTATATGATTTAGTGGCTTGATCGTTTTTAAATGGAGACTCTTAGAGACGGATCAATGACCTTATGGCTTGGCAAATCCCTCCTGACATTCCACAAATTTATTATACCCATTTTACCCAGGTTCAGCGCGTACAGGGTATCAAAAGGTAAAACAAAAAATACTTTAATGGCCAAGCTCCTTGGTTCATTGAGAAATCGGTGCAGAGTGCGCACACTGTGCACTGTGCACAGTGGTTAACCGCACTGCAATTCGACAAATCAAATGACACGCAATCAACTCAAATCATCTGGGAGACATGCAAAATCACGTTGCAAACATTTGATTACATTTGGCCTTTGGCTAACTACACCAAAAACAAAAAAAAAGCAAAATAAAAACTATCCTAAGCTGAGGGGGAAATTTTTGGAGCTGCCATTGCATTGACTTACTCCTTTGACCTTTTGATTTCCCATAAAATTCCAATCGTAAACAGGGAAAGGAAAAGTATTGTGTGCAATTTTCAAAATTTCAAATCAAATTCCATCAAATCGTGTTTCGTTTTCGATGTGGGAATCGAAACGACTCGAAGATGTCAAACCCTTTCGATTTAATAGATTTCAACATGTGAGTACTGGTTTCAGCGCTTTAAAGATGGGGATTTCGACACCGATGACACAGAATGTCCCAATCAGTCGGAAAAGTTCGAATTCGCAGAATTGAAGGCGTTACAATGTCAAATGCTCCAAGAATTGTCGGTATCATTGGGAGTTGACTTGTCAACAGTACGCAAACGTCTCAAATCCATGGTTATGATTCAGGATACCTTGGCCATGCATCGTAATCAAGGATTCATCCGTGAATCCAAGCTCATGCTGCGTATTTGTTCGGATCAGCTGGGATCCTAAAACCGAAAGAGACTGTTACGGGGAAGATATATCAACAACAATTGATGCGTTCGAGACGAGCTTTGCACGATAAACGGACGCAAATTTCGGAAATACGCTCGACCACTTGTTATTCGGGTCGGTAAAACTCACATGGAAACACTTCCCAACCGCCCTAGAGCCGAGATTTTGCTCCTTCTGATTACCATCCTTTTCGATCGATCGCACATGGCTTGGTTGACCAGCACTTCACCTTTTACGAGGAAACAAAAAAATGGATCGTATCAAAAGACGAGCTGCTATCCGAAAAACCAAATCCAACTCCTATACTACAACTTCTAAGCTTTTCTGGAAACTGTATTGAAGACTATAACAAACTTCAAAAACTTCTCTCAACTTTTGATTATTTTGCAGTTTCGATTTTACTCAAAATTGCAAAATACCAATCTGCTGCCAGTGGCAATTTTCATAAAGATTTCCAACTTATATTATTGGAGCTCTATTACTTTTCCATTTTCGATAAATTTGGACGAAACGAATCGGACTTTTCGTTTGGTTCATTAGTTTTTCCAATAACCACAAGACAATTTGTGTTTGAGGTTTTTGTTTATTGGACCTCCCCCTCCCATAGGCAAGTTGCAACTTGCAACTAAATTATGCACCGGCACACACAGACAAACATATATATGTATATATATACAAATACAAAGACAAAATGGTGCGTGCCGCATTCATCTTGCCACGAGTCGATTTCAGATGTTTGCGCATGCGTGGCACATTCCACTTGCCATATTTCACAATCATTGGACAACGCGTCTGGGTTTGGGTTTGGGTTTGGGTATGGGTCTCGGTCTATGTCTGTGTCTGGGGGTCTCCGGGTCTGAGTAGCCACTTTTTAGCTTTGGGGTTGGGCCAATGCCGGAGGCTGGGCTCGTCTTTGGATCTTAAATGCTTCACTTCGTGAAAATAATGCCGATCTCTGGGTTTTGTTTTCATTTGGAAAGTGCGTGTACGCATGTTTGTTGTGCCTCTTGAGCACACGTTTTTTCAAGAAAGGTGTTTAAATAGCGGGAGATTAGAGGTCTTTGTAATAGATATGCCATATAGTGGAATTCCATAATATATCCTAAATGCTTTCGCCCTCAACACGTTGCAGTTGCTTTGAAGTCTTTCAAGCAATTGGCAATCAGACGTAGTTTCTTCTACTTGGAAGTGAAACGCCAGACAGCTTGTTATCCAAAATTTTTGAGAAAGCAAATGAATTTTCCGAATCGAAATCGGTAAGGAATCTTGTAAAATTTCAAAGACTGTATGTATGAAAAAGATCTATATACATGCCAAATTTGAATGCATGTTTAATCTAAATTAACGATCAGGACAGAAAGCTTAATAATATTACATGAGCAGCTTGTATTTGTTAAGAACCCCTTTATATTCTTTGGACGTGCACCCAATTTTTCAAAAAGAAAGCTGTCAAAAGTCAGACAACTAGTCAAAATTTTAAGAAATTGGACAGTCAGGTGCTCAATTTTATATCAATAGATAGACTGGCATATATAAAAGTGGGCAGAAAAATTTTAGAGATCGAAATTTAATGGCCAAATCTGACTTATGTGTCACAGTTATGATGATATAGAGATACGATCCTGAAATGATCATGAAATTTAATGAAACGTTAGGTTGTAGAGAATCTTAATTATGTGTCAAAATTATATGCAATTGCTTTAAGAACGTGGTAATTGTGGGCACAACCGACTTTTAGTTGTATGTCAGTTAGTAGTCTGATCCTTTTGATGGACAGGTAGATAATAAAGAGACTTTGGCATATGCCAAATTTAAGTAAAAATTCTTAAAAACATTGCAAACACGAACCAAACAAACTTTTGGTTGTACGGCAACTATATGATATTGTGGTCCGGATGTTTTGAAATTTGGTAGTACGATAGAGAGTTAATGAAACTTAACATTGTATCAAATTAAAATAGAACTAGTGGGTTGATAGGTGGGACGACAGATGGACAAACAGAATTCGAGATGTGTTGGGTAATCGGTGGGCTGACAGACAGACAGACAAAGGTCGACAGTTGGTTGGACTGGAGGTCGGGCAGGTGGGTAGACAGATGGGAAGTCATACATACCTATGCCGACAGGTAGTTAGGTGGGTAAATCGTTAGAGACAGACAGGTGGACAGGCAGGTGGGCTTACAGACACCTAAATTAAATTTAAATTTTTGTAAATTTCTTATGTACATGTCCCACTTCAGACATTTACAGGGTATGTAGACAATAAATAATTCACTGTGAATGTGTGCGTATGTGTGTATGTGTTTGTGTTGTTGTTGTTATTGCATGAAACGTGACAAACGTTTTGTTGCAATGCATTTTTTGGAGATTTATGCGATGTTTTCGATTTGCATAACCCAAGCGTACGTTGGCTCCCACAGTTTGAGAGGAATTGGTAAATGCGACGACCGCCCGCAAACAGAGGCAATCCACATGCACTGGGGCATCGTCAACGCCCTAGCTGCAAAGCCGTTGTTGTTGTTGTTGTTGTTATAGTTGCAGTAGCATTTGTTGTTGTTGTTGTTGTTGCTGCTGCTGCTGCTGCTGTTGTAGCCATCGCCCAGTAAATCCTCTTTGCACGATGCTAGTTTCTAGCCAGCTATTTGGGTCGCTCTCACAATTTATTAGTTTAGTTTTCATTGCATTGACACTCCATCATCGAGTGGCTTGTCGTTTTTCATCTGCCGCATACAACTTGCACAAGTTGTTGTTGTTGTTGTTGTTGCAGCAGTTGTTGCTGCAGCAGTTGTTGCTGTTGCTGCTGCTGCAATAACCTTTGCGCCGGCTGCCATCGGCCGCATGTGTCCATTATTGTTGGGCTACAAGGTGGCAAATGCAACTGTGCAACTGCAACTGTGCGGCTAAAGTGAAAACGTCGCAAACAACAAAACAAACAACAGCAACAGCAACAGCAACAACAACAACTTGAGAAACAGTAGCAACAACTGCCATTAAGCAATGAAAAGACAATTTTTTCCGCAGTTTGTTGCTGTCAGTTGTTGTTGTTGCTGTAGTTATTGTTGCTGTTGTTGTTGTAGTCGTAGTATTAGTTGTTGTTGTTGTTTGCCAGTGTTGGGTGTCATCGTTGTTGGGCCCTTTGCATGAAGTTCAGTTGCAATGCGACGGAAGTGCAGCCAAAGAATTGGGTTAAAGCCGTTGACTTGGGCAATGTTTGAGCCATTGTTATACCCTGTAAAACTTTGACATTAGGTGGCATGTATGAACAAACAACATATAAAGTGGTCTTTGTTAATATATTAGCTTGAACTAGCTCCAAATGGAGCAGTCATTAGCGCATTATTCCGCCAAACAAACGATAGTGGGTTTGAGCCTCGGACCTTTGTCAAGAGCCTGAACCCGTATTGATGGGTTCTTAGACACACAATTTGTATCACCTCCACGACACCATCTGGACGGAATACACCAAATGTCATCTCCCGCCACTCACCCATCTGGCGACAGGATGTTGCCATATGGATATGTTGCATCTGACCAATGATTACATAAGGCTGTAAGTTTGTAACTGGCAGAAGATGTACTGATAGACCCTATAATATATTTTGATATTAGATCCGCCCGTTCGAATTTTTTCAACAATTTTGATTTCTATGTCGAATATTCCAACTGATTTCTATATCTGCTATGGAAACTGAGTTGCGGTTATATTTTTAAAGGGTGTCTGATGTGACAGCATTGAGTTGAATATTGCCATTGTTGATATTTGTACATTTTGTTTCGCTTTTAACTGTCGCCAGGCCAGGGGCATGCCGCATGCGTGGTAAAAGAGGCAGCTGCAACTCATGCAGCTCATCCCACAGTGGCCGCTTCGGCCGCTAAGACGGGCTTAGAAAGCGGCCGCTGCTTCTCCTTAGAATCCCTCTGGTATGCGCTGCCCGTGTGCCCGAGGTATGTCCAAATCTCTTATAAACCAGCCAAATCCACATAAATCCCAGTAAAAAAAAAAAACAAAAAATACACAATAATTGAGGAAAAAAACAAGTAAGAAAGCTCTAGTCGAGTGAGCTCGACTACGATATACCCTGATCCCAACAGTGCAATACATTCGGAATCACTTAATACCGTTACATACATACACACACACACAGACCCACTTTTACCGTTACCCAGCGTGCGCTA